>PVIW01003200.1:118621-178942 GCA_004026585.1 Noctilio leporinus | reverse complement strand
CCCTTTAGCAATTCTTGTAATGCTGGTTTGGTAGAAATGTATTCTTTCAGTCTTTTTTTGTCTGGGAAGCTCCTTATTTCTCCTTCTATCTTGAATGAGAACCTTGCTGGGTAGAGTATTCTTGGTTGCAGACCTTTGTTTACCATGACTTGAAATACTTTTTGCCATTCCCTTCTGGCTTGAATTGTTTCTGTTGAATAATCATTTGATAACCTTATTGGAGCCCCGTTGTATGTTATTTGTCTTTCCTCTCTTGATACTTTTGGGATTCTCTCTTTGTCTTTGAAATTATCCATTTTAATAATAAATTGCCTTGGTGTTGGTCTGTTTGGGTTGATCCTCATTGGGACCTTCTGTGCTTCCTGACTTGATTAACAGTTTCACTCATCATGTTAGGGAAATTTTCTATCATGACTTTTTTGAACAGGTTTTCCATTCCTTGTTTCTCTTCTCCTTCTGGTATCCCTATGATATGGATATTGTTACGTTTCATGTTGTCCTGCAGCTCTCTTAACCCCTCTTCAGTCTTATTCAGCCTTATTTTATTCTCTTGTACTGTCTTGGAGTATTTGCCTACATTATCCTCCAACTCGCTGATCCGGTCCTCTGCTTCCTCTAGCCTGCTGTTGATTCCTCCTACTGTATTCTTCAATTCACAAATTGTATTCTTCATTTCCTCCTGGCACTTATTGATAATTTCCATGTCCTTTTTCATGCTGTTGTAGTTCTCAGTAAGTTCCTTGTAATTTCCCTGGAGTCCTTTGTAATTTCCCTGGAGTTCTTTGTAGTTCTCCTGGAGTTGTTTATAGTTTTCCTTGATGTGGCTGAGCTCACTGAGCTTCTCTATCATCATTCTTTTGAATTCCTTATCTGATATTCCAAGTGCCTCTGTTTCATTTTTTATCCTTTCTGGGGATTCTTCCATTCCTTTTTGGTGATGGACTGATTCTTTTTTTCCCCATTTTGGGTGTCTGTTCTTGCTTGCTCTTTATTTATTTATTTATTTTTGTTCTTTCCTTGGATTAACCTGCTTTGCTGCCTTGCCTTAGTTGAGCCCCCTTCTGTGATAGGAGATTTGTGTAGTTCAGTGTTGCCGTCTCCCAGATTTTCTCCACTTGCTGTTCTTGGTGTGTCCTTTATTTGGGTTTTGTATTAATTCTTTATATACTTTGGAGATCAGACCCTTGTCTGAGGTATCATTGGCAATTATGTTTTCCATGCAGTTGGTTCCCTTTGAATTTCGCTGATATTTTCTTTTGCTGAATGGAAAATTTTCAATTTAATATAGTCCCATTTGTTGACTCGTTCTTTTATTTCCTTTGCCCTTGGTGAAGTATCAGTAAACATATTTTTGCATAGGATATCCAAATGTTTACTGCCTATATTTTTCTCCAGGACCTTTATGGTGGCACTGCTTATGTGTAAATCCTTTATCCATCTTGAGTTTATTTTGTATGGTGTAAGTTGGTGGTCTAGTTTTATCTTTTTGCATGTTGCTGTCCAGTTCTCCCAACACCATTTGTTGAAGAGACTGTTTTGACTCCATTGGATGTTCCTTACCCCTTTGTCAAATATGAGTTGACCATAGAGTCCTGGGTTAATTTCTGGCCTCTCTATTCTGTTCCATTGATCTATATGTCTATTCTTATGCCAGTACCATGCTGTTTTGATGACAGTAGCCTTGTAGTATTGTTTGAAGTCCAGTATTGTGATTCCTCCTTCCTTGATCTTCTTTCTCAAGATTGTGTTGGTTATTCGTGGGCATTTTTGGCTCCATATAAATTTTGGAAGTATTTTTTCCATTTCTGTGAAGTCTGTCATTGGTATTTTAATTGGGATTGCATTGAAACTGTAGATTGCTTTGGGTAATATGGACATTTGAATGATATTAATTCTTCCTATCAACGAACATGGTATATGCTTCCATTTATTTGGGTCTTCCTTGACTTCTTTCTTTATTGTTCAGTAGTTTTCTGAGTAAAGGTCTTTTACCTCCTTAGTTAAGTTGATTCCTAAGTACTTTGTTTTTCTTGTTGCTATGGTAAATGGGATTTGTTTTTTCGCTTCTATTTCTGTTGTTTCATTATTGGTATTCAAAAATGCTTTTGATTTCTGGATATTGACTTTATATCCAGCTATTTTGCTAAATTTGCTTATTAGGTTGAGTAAATTTTTGGTGGAGCCTATCGGGTTTTGTATGTACACTATCATATCATCTACAAATAATGACAGTTTGACTTCCTCCTTTCCAATTTGGATACCTTTGATTCCTTTTTCCTCTCTGATGGCTATAGCTAGGAATTCCAAGACAATGTTTAATAGAAATGGTCAGTGTTGAAGAAAGTGGGCAGCCTTGTCTCGTACCTGATCTTAGGGGGAAAGCTTTCAGTTTTTGTCCATTAAGAATGATGTTGGCTTCAGGTTTCTCATAGGTGGCGTTTATGATGTTGAGGTATGCTCCCTCTATTCCCATTTTGCTGAGGGTTTTTATCATAAATGGTTGCTGCACTTTATCAAATGCTTTTTCAGCATCTATTGGTATGATCATATGGTTTTTATCTTTCGATTTGCTGATGTTGTGTATTACATTTATTGATTTACGAATGTTGTACCATCCTTGCATCCCTGGGATGAAGCCCACTGATCATGGTACATGATCTTTGTAATATACTGCTGAATCCGATTGGCCAATATTTTGTTGAGAATTTTAGCATTTATGTTCATCAGAGATATTGGCCTGTAGCTTTCTTTCTTAGTTGGATCTTGCCCTGGTTTTGGGATTAGAATAATATTAGCCTCATTGAAAGAGTTTGGGAGTCTTCCCTCTTCCTCAATTTTTTGGTATAGTTTGAGGAGAATAGGAGTTAGAATTCTTATATAGATATATTTTATTGTAATAAAAAAACAAAATTTACCTTCTTAACAATTGTTAAGTGTATGGTTTATAGGCATTAAGGAAATTCACATTGTTGTGAGACACATCTCCCCAAATTTTTCATCTTGCCATTCTGAAACTCTATAGCCATTACACAACTTCTCTTTTACCCTTATCCCCCAAAACCACCATTCTACTTTCTGTTTCTATGACTTTTACTACCTCAGATATTTCGTATAATGGCATCATATAGTAATAAATTTTTTTCTGTGTAACTAGTTTATTTCACAGCATAATCATCAAGATTCAGCTATATGGTAGCATATGACATAATTTCCTTTAACTTGTTTAGCCATTCATCTATTGATGGACATCAGGGTTGCTTTCACCTTTTAATTAACACTAATAGTACTGCTACAAACAGATGTGCACAAATATCTCATTCAAACCTTACTGTCACTTATTTTGGATATGTACCCAAAAGTGGAATTGCTGGATCATATAGTAGTTCAATTTTTAATTTTTAAAGGAAGTTTTATACTGTTTTTCATAGCAGATGCACTATTTTATAATAGCACCAACAACAAACAAGAGTTTAAATTACTCTATTAAGTAAATTTTCCTTTAGTTAAAGTCAATTGATTATAAACCTTAACCATATCTACAGAATACTTTCATAGTAACACTTAAATTAATGTTTGATTAAAAAATTCGGTACCATATTTATACATAAAATTCACCATCACAACATACTACTGCATTTTCCTCTGCAAGAGATATAGATATAATAGTATTCTAATAATACACGTAATCTTTGTTTTTCAGGTTAATACAGAACAGTCTTAGAATATTTTAAGGATGAAAGTTTCTGATCTCTTTTTAAAGGAATACCTTAATTCCCAGTGCATGTTCTCCTTCTATTTACTATGATTATCAGAATAGAAAAATAAATTTTTTTACAATCCAAGAAAAACATGTTTTTAATATATTGCCAGTCTGTGAAAGTTAGGCTCATCAGAAAAGGTGATTTTGAAGAGAAGTGAGCATAAAACTCTGCCCACAACAGAGTCACATTTCTTTTCTCCCTTTTTGATCTGAATTCTATTGACAGAATCTGTGACAAGAAACTGAACAGTTGTGTTATTCCCAAAGTGAAGGGCTTGCATTTGTAGCAGTCCCATTTTTTGTTAGAGGTAAGCACAAACACAAAGTTGACTGAGAATACCATTATCTACTTATAATCTTAAGATCATATTACCCAGATAATACTTTTGTCTTTCTTTTCTCAGGAAAAGAATGAAGTGCCAAATTACTGTATTTGTTATTGTACAGGGCCATAACTCAACCTTCGGTCTCCTTCATTATTTTTTCAGACCATCAGGGCTAATTGACAGCAGGCCTTTATATCTAGATTTGTTCCCATTATAAGTACTGTGTCCTTGACAACATAGTTTAGGCGAGAACTTTAATTATTGCAGTAATTAGATGCATTTGAGGCAGCTGCACTTTGGAGTAACCAAAAGTAAAGCTCAGAAATGAGCTCTCTGAAACATTGATAGGGATGCTATGCTTAATGTCATTTTTTGAACAGAATATGGCAGGTAAGCAAGAGAATAACTTTAGTCTGAGTGAATTCAACCCCCTCTCCAGTTCTAATCACTGATTTTACTTCATTCCTAGTTAATAGTGTGTGTGTGTGTATACATATATATGTGTGTGTATGTGTGTGTGTGTGTGTGTGTGTGTATATATATATATATATACTATAAATATATATACATATCATTTTTTTCTCCAAAAAGTTTGTGTTTTGTTTGTTTTTCCATAAGATGGATAACTTATTTGTCTTTAATTTCATTTTAAATAATTTTGTTAAATTATGCTGCAATAGATGTCATATCAGCATACATTTAAAAATTATCAAAACTGGTGAATTTTTGTGTAGCCATTATAATATTGAAGATGGAATAAAATGAGCAACATTTTTTGGTATGCTTTGCTTTATTTCAGGAAAGGTAAAATCACAATTGAAATACAAAAATGTTTTGTGCAATGAATGGAGAAGATTCTGTGATTGATGGAAAAGATCAAAAGTGATTTGTGAAGTTTTTTGCTGGAAATTTATCACTGGACAATGCTCCATGGTCAAGTAGGACAGTTGAAGTTCACAACGATCACATTGAGACATTAATTGAGAACAATATTGCTATACCATGTGGGCTTGGAAAGAGCTGACAAACTTAAAATATCCAAAGCAATAAAGTTATTGGTGAAAATGAAAAAAAAAAAAAAAAAAAAAAAGTCTTTTATTTTGTGAAAGAAAACCATACACACTTTTTGGCCCAAGCCTATTTTACCTAGGCTTCCTCACAATAGGGGGTCTAGCTTTCATGGCCAAGCAGCCCAATAAGATAACCAAATGCATATCACCTTTTTTGGCTAAGTCTCAGTCTCAGAGGTTCATAGCATCATATCTGTTATATTGTAGAAATCCACACAATGAAAGAGTCAAATCAGGAGAAAGAAATAATGACAAATAATGCCAAGTCAGGAAAAAGAAACTCCACTATTTTATGGGGAGACAGCAAAGTTCTAGAATGGAATATAGATTAGAAATATTACTGTGATCGCTTTTGGAAAAACTGTCTCTATTTCATTCACTGATGTGTTTTCATTTATTTTCTGTGTTTCAGTATTTTGTTCAATTTCTTATCTCCTCACTATGCCTAATTCGTATTTGATTTTATATGTTTATATATGTTGTCATTCTTGTGTTAATATAACAGTTAAGTTTTATGAGACAGGATAGGCAATTTTATGGTTCAGACCATTTTTAAAATGAAATTTTTTGTTTCGAACTAGTTATATTGATTTTGAATCAAATATCATACTGAGTTGACTTATTTTTACTCTTTTTTAAAAATTTTATTGTTGTTGTATTACATCCATCCCCTTTTTGCTACCCTCTGTCCCCCTCCCCACCCACCCATTCCCCCCAAAGTCAATCCCACCTGTTGTCCATGTCCATGGTTCCTTTATACTAGGTTCTTGTCTAAGCTGCTCCCCTTCTTTGCCTCTGCCTCCCCTCTCCCCCCAACCCCGTTCCCCCTGACCACTGAAGGCCTATTCAGAGTATTCATATATTTGGTTCTGTTTGGCTTGTTGTTTTGCTCATTATTGTCCTATAATGGGTGAGATCGTAAAAATATTTGTCCTTCACTGACTGGCTTATTTCATTAAGCATAATAATCTACAGTTCCATCCATGTTGTTGCAAAGGGTACAAGTTCCTTCTTTCTTTCTGCTATATAGAATTCCATTGTGTAAATGTACCAAAGTTTTTTGATCCAATCATCCACTGATGGGCACTTAGGCTGTTTCCAGCACTTGGCTATTGTAAATAGTGTACATAGCTGTCCATAGGTTCTTATGAATTGGTGTTTTGGAATCTTTGGGTATAGTCCAAGTAGTGGAATTGCTGGATCAAAAGGCAGTTTCATTTTTGTTATTTTAAGGAAACCCCATGCTGTTTTCCACAGTGGCTGCACCAGCCTAAATTCCCACCAACAGTGTATGAGGGTTCCCTTTGCTCCGCATCCTTGCCAACACTTGTTTGTTGATTGGTTGATGATTGCCATTCTGACAGGTGTGAGGTGGTATCTTATTGTGCTTTTAATCTGCATCTCTCTGATGACTAGTGATGGATGTTGAGCATTCTTTCATATGCCTCTGGGCCCTTTGGATATCTTCCTCAGTGAGTTGTCTGTTCAGGTCCTTTGTCCACTTTTTAATTGGACTCTCTGTCTCCCTGCTGTTGAGTCGCATTAGTTCTTTATATATTTTGGAGATCAGACCCTTGTCTGAGGTATCATTGGCAATTACGTTTTCCCATACAGTTGGTTCCCTTTGAATTTTGCTAATATTTTCTATACCTGAACAGAAACTTTTCAATTTGAGATAGCCCCATTTGTTGATTCGTTCTTTGATTTCCTTTGCCCTTGGTGAAGTATCAGTAAATATATTTCTACGTAGGATATCCAAAAGTTTACTGCCTATATTTTAATTCAGGAACTTTATGGTGGCACTGCTTATGTTTAAATCCTTTCTCCATCTTGAGTTTATTCTGGTGTATGGTGTAAGTTGGTGGTATAGTTTTATCTTTTTGCATGTTGCTGTCCAGTTCTCCCAACATGTTGAAGGGACTGTTTTCACTCCATCTGATGTTCCTTCCCCTTTTGTCTAATATTAGTTGACCATAGAGTCTGGGTTAATTTCTGGGCTCTCTATTCTGTTCCATTGATCTATATGTCTATTCTTATGTCAGTATCAGACAGTATTGATGACAGTAGCCTTGTAGCATTGTTTGAAATCCGGTATTGTGATTCCTCCTACCTTGTTCTTCTTTCTCAAGATTGTGGTGGCTATTTGTGGGCGTTTTTGGCTCCATATAAATTTTTGAAGTATTTTTCCATTTCTGTGAAGTCTGTCATTGGTATTTTAATTGGGATTGCATTGAATATGTAGATTGCTTTGGGTAGCATGGATATTTGAATGATGTTAATTCTTCCCATCCATGAACATGGTATATATGCTTCCATTTATTTGTGTCTTCCTTGATTTCTTTCTTCATTGTTCTGTAGTTTTCTGAATACAGGTCTTTGACCTCCTTAGTTAAGTTGATTCCTAGGTACTTTATTTTTCTTGTTGCTATGGTGAATGGGATTTGTTTTTTCACTTCTATTTCTGCTGTTTCATTATTGATATACAAAAATGCTTTTGATTTCTGGATATTGACTTTATACCCAGCTATTTTGCTAAATTTGCTTATTAGGTTGAGTAAGTTTTTGGTGGAGCCTATTGGATTTTGTATGTACACTATCATATCATCTGCAAATAATGACAGTTTGACTTCCTCCTTTCCAATTTGGATACCTTTGATTCCTTTCTCTTCTGTAATGGCTATAGCTAGAACTTCCAAGACAATGTTGAATTGAAATGGAGAAAGTGGACAGCCTTGTCTCATTCCTAATCTTAGGGGGGGAAAGTTTACAGTTTTTGTCTGTTAAGTATGATGTTGGCTTCAGGTTTTTCATAGATGGCCTTTATGATGTTGAGGTATGCTCCCTCTATTGCCATTTTGCTGAGGGTTTTTATCATAAATGGTTGCTGTACTTTATCAAATGCTTTTTCAGTATCTATTGATATGATCATGTGATTTTTATATTTCAATTTGTCGATGTCATGTATTACATTTATGGATTTATGAATGTTGTACCACATCCTTGCAGCCCTGGGATGAAGCCCACTTGATCATGGTGTATGATCTTTATAATATACTGCTGGATCCAGTTGGCCAAAGTTTTGTTTAGAATTTTAGCATCTATGTTCATCAGACATATTGGCCTATAGCTTTCTTACTTAGTTGTGTATTGCCCTGGTTTTGGGATTAGAATAATATTGGCCTCAAAGAAATAGTTTGGGAGTCTTCCCATTTCCTGTATTTTTTTGTATAGGTTGAGAAGGATAGGAGTTAGTTCTTCTTTAAATGTTTGCTAAAATTCACCTGTGTATCCATGTGGTCCAGGGCTTTTGTGCTTTGGGAGATTTTGGGTTACTTCTTGAATTTCACTAGTTATTATTGGCCTATTCAGGCTTTCTGCTTCCTCTGGGTTCGGTTTTGGTAGATTATACATTTCCAGAAATGTGTGCATTTCATCCAGGTTGTCTTATTTTTAGTCATAGAGTTGTTTGTAGTAATTTCTTACAATCTTTTGTATTTCTGAGGTATCAGTTGTGATTTCTCCTCTGTCAGTTCTGATTCTGTTTATTTGGGTCCTCTTTCTCCTTTTCTTGATGAGTCTGGATAAAGGTTTGTCAATTTTGTTTTTATTTTTTCAAAGAACCAGCTCCTGGACTTGTTGATTCTTCGAATTGTAGTTTGAATCTCTGAGTTACTTAGTTCCGCTCTGATCTTGATGATTTCCTTCCTTCTACATGCTCTGGCCTTTGTTTGTTGTTGCTCCTCTAGTTCTTGCAGCTTTGTGGTTAGGTTGTTTTTATAAACTTCTTGTGACCTTTTTAGGAAGTTCTGTATTGTTATAAATTTCCTCCTGAGAACTGCCTTTGCTGTATCCTATAGGTTTTGAGCTGTTGTGTGTTCATTATCATTTGTTTCCAGGAACTTTTTTATTTCATCTTTGATCTCATTGTTAACCCATTCATTACTTAAAAGCATGCTATTCAGTCTCCATGAGTTAGAGAATTTTTGTGTTTTTCCTTTGAGATTGGTTTCTAGTTTCAAGCCATTGTGATCTGAGAAGATACTTTGTATGATTTCAATTTTCCTGTATTTGTGGAGGCTTGTTTTGTGACATACCATGTGGTATATCTTTGAGAATGATCCATGTGCATTTGAAAAGAATGTGTATTTTGCTTCTTTGGGGTAAAAGACTCTTTATATATCAGTTAGGTCCATTTCCTCTAGAGTGTTGTTCAATGCCACCACATCTCTGGGGATTTTTTTGTTTGGAAGATCTGTCTATTGTTGATAGTGGGGTATTAAAATCCCCTACAATTAGTGTGTTGCTGTCTATGTCTTTCTTAAAGTCTTCCAAAATTTTCCTTATATATTTCAGAGCTCCAAAGTTGGGTGCATATATGTTTATCAGAGTTATTTCTTCTTGATGGATTGTTCCCTTAAGTATTATGAAATGTCCTTCTTTGTTCCTTTTTATGGCTTCATTGCAAAATCTATTTTGTCTGAAACTGGTATTTCTACTCCAGCTTTTTTTTCATGTCCATTTGATTGATATGTATTTTTCTATCCCTTCACTCTCAATCTATGTTGAACTTTTGTTCTGAGGTGAGTCTCTTGAAGACAGCATATACGTGGGTCATGTTGTCTCATCCGTTCGGCTACCCTATGTCTTTTGATTGGTGCATTTAATCCATTTACATTTAAGGTTATTATTGATTGATACTTATTCATTGCCATTTTCTCCATTTGTGTCTGTATTCCTCTTTGGCTTTCTCTGTTTCTTCATTTTATTTATTTCTTTATTTTTAAAGCAGACCCTTTAGCATTTCTTGCAATGCTGGTTTGGTACAGATGTATTCATTTAGTCTTTTTTTTTTTTTTTGTATGGGAAGCTCCTTATTTCTCCTATCTTGAATGAGAGCCTTGCTGGGTAGAGTATTCTTGGTTGCAGGCCTTTGTTTACCATGACTTGAAATACTTTTTGCCATTCCCTTCTGGCTTGAATTATTTCTGTTGAATAATCATTTGATAGCTTTATTGGAGCCCCTTTATATTATTTGTTGTTTCTCTCTTGATGCTTTTAGGATTCTCTCTTTGTCTTTGAAATTAGCCATTTTAATAATAATGTGCTTTGGTGTTGGTCTGTTTGGGTTGATCTTCATTGGGACCTTCTGTGCTTCCTGAACTTGATTAATGTTTTCACTCATCATGTTAGGGAAATTTTCTATCATGACTTTTTTGAACAGGTTTTCCATTCCTTGTTCCTCCTCTCCTTTTGGTACCCCTATGATATGGATGTTGTTATGTTTCATGTTGTCCTGCAGCTCTCTTAAACCCTCTTCTGTCTTGTTCAGCCTTTTCTTATTCTCTTGTACTGTCTTGGAGTATTTGCCTACATTTTCCTCCAACTCTCTGATCCTGTACTCTGCTTCCTCTAGCCTACTGTTGTTTCCTTCTACTGTCTTCTTCAATTCAGAAATTGTATTCTTCAGTTTCTCTTGGCCCTTATTGATAGTTTCTATGTCCTTTTTCATGCTCTCAGTAATTTCCTTGTAACTTCTCTGGAGTTCTTTGTAGTTCTCCTGGAGTTGTTTATAATTTTCTTTGATGTGGCTGAGCTCATTGAGCTTCTCTATCATCATTCTTTTGAATTCCTTATCTGATATTTCGGGTGCCTCTGTTTCATTTGGTGGTCATCTGGGGATTCTCCCTTTTCTTTTGGTGGTGGACTGATTCTTTTTTTCTCCATTTTGGGTGTCTGTTGTTGCTTGCTTTTTATTTTTTTGTTCTTTCCTTGGGTTAACCTGCTTTGCTTCCTTGCCTTAGTTGAGCACCCTTCTGTGTTAGATTTGTGGAGTTCAGTGTTGCCGTCTCCCAGATTTTCTCCACTTGTTGTTCTTGGTGTGACCTTTATTTGGGCTTTCTGGTTGTATTCTGGACCTGTAGGCTTTTAGCAGGAAATAAATGAAAAAAAAATAATAATAAAGATAATAATAATAAGAAAAAACGGTTTAGTTGGCTGTTCACCCTTAATAATCCCTGATTGATCCAGATGGAGCCAGGACCTGAGGGCTTTTAGCAGGATAAAAAAAGGGGGAAAATATATATATATATATTTATATATATATATATATGGTAATCAAAAAGGGTTTAGGTGACTGTTCACCCTTAATTGTCCCTGATTGGTCCACGTGGAGCCGAGACCTCTGGGCTTATGTCAGAGAGAGAAAAAATTAAAATAAAAAAGGAAAAAAAAAAGAGGAAAAGATCACAAGAAAAAGAAAAAACAATATTAACAAAGAAAGGATGTCTGCTCACCCTTTATGACCTCTGATTGGTTCAGGTGGAGCCAGTATTGTGGGCTTTAACAGGAAGAAAAGAAGAAGAAAAAAAAAAAAAAAAAAAAAAAAAAAAAAAAAAAAAAAAAAAAAAAAAAAAAAAAAAAAAAAAAAAAGAAGAAGAAGAAAAGAAAAGAAAAAGAAAAAGGAAGAAAGAAAAGAATAAAGAAAAGTTTTAGGTGGTTGGGGAAGGGAGGAATACTTAGATTGAGGACTGGGAATGCATTGTAGCCAGAGAGTGAGTAGACTTTAAATCAAGAGTAGGGGGACGGTCTTGTGCATTTAGGTGGATTGAGATAGGAGCGGATTAAAAATATGTGAGAAGTAACTTTTGAAAAGGATATGTTGGGGATTAATAGTTCATGTAGCTCTCGGTATAACTCAGGTGCTTGAGATTAGCAGCATTCCATTTCCTGAGGCTGCCTCTTTTTCTTGGTCAGGTCTCTGCAGTCTACAGTCTAGCTGGTCTTGGAGAGGCAGGGCCTCTAATTGTCACGGTCAGGACTGATTCTGAGTGTTAGCCCCCAGGTAGGCTGGGCCTTCAGTAGTCTGGGTTTTAGAGCTGCCGGTATTCTGGGGCTCACAAGGTGTCCCCTCCAACCACCTGGTGGAGGTTCCTGCCTATGATGGGCACCTGGTACCCCTGCAGGGCAGCCTGCAACCTCGCAGGTTCCTGTGATGACTGGCCCTCCCCTGTAGCTCCCGGAGGAGGCAGCTCCCGTCCGCCAACAGTGCCTGGGGTCTGCCAACACTTCCCAGCTCCCCCGGGTGAGAGCCAATCCTCCAAGCTGACCAGCTCTCCAAGGAGTCCTTTACACTGCCTCTGTGATGCGCCTCTCCCAGCGCATCTGTGGCCTTTGTCCCTGGCAATGGGCGGGTCAGTTGCTCCAGCTACAAGTTTCTGTGGGAGCCTGGGTGTCTGTGTGGGTATGCTGGGCTGGGCCTCCCCTCTTGCAGGGGCTTCAAGCTGCTGTTTCCCCAGTGGCCCATCAGCACCGTTTTTGGCCCTCTCGCCACCCCAGCTGGTGCACTTCTTTGCTCCCCTGCTCCTGTTCCCCACAGAACTCCTCTCCTCTGCCTCTGGCCCAGTGAGGAGCTTCCTCTCCCTGTTGCCGGAGCGAGGCTCTCACACAGTCCCTCCCCTGCAGAAGTTCAATTCTTCATTCCCTCTGGTATTTGCCCTTGCTGCCCACACTTCATTGTTCAGATTTCTAGTGGCCAGAGAGCCTGGAGCTGTCTTCAGTTAAACACGCCCCTCTTGGTAGAGCCGCCCCTGCCCAGAGCCGATGTCGCCCTCCAGCCGGCCGGTTGGTCCGGAACCGCCTCATCTACTCTCCTGCAGGTCTCTGCTGCCTCTGGGCTGTGCTCCCCTGTATCCAGATGCTGACCGCTCTAATTCTTAGGGACCTGAAGATGTCTCCCGCTCCCTATCCTGCCCTCCAGCTGCTCTGGTAGTAGAGAACACCATCAGCACTGCTCTCTACTCTGTCGCCATCTTTTATCTCTTTGAGTTGACTTTTTAAATGAAAATTTTATATTAAAGTAAAAATTACATATAATAATGTGTAGATGAAATACTGCTAGTTGTGCTATTGATGAAATAAAATTACCAGCAATAAAGGTCAAAAAATATTAATTAGCAAGTTGAGAAAAGGTAACCCTTTTGCACTGTTGGTGGGAATGTAGATTGGTGCAACCTCTGTAGAAAGCAGTATATCGATGCCCAAAAACTTAAAAATGGATCTGCTTGTTGATTCAGTAATCCCACTTCTAGGAGTATATCTGAAGGAACCCAAAACACTAATTTGAAAGAACATAAGTGTCACTATGTTCATTGCAGCATTATTTGCAGTTACCAAGATATGGATGCAGCCCAAGTGTCCATCATTAGATGAGTGGATAAAACAAATAAAGTACATTTAAACAATGGAATACTACTTGGTTGTGAAAAAGAAAAAAAGTTACCCTTTGCCACAGCATGGATGGGCCTAGAGAACATTATGCTAAGTGACATAAGTCAGTCACTTATGTGTAGAATCTAATGAACCAAATTAACTAACAAGCAAAAATAAAGACATATTCCTAGATAGAGAGCAGTATGACAGCTATTGGGGGAATTACAGGGTAGAGGGATGGAGCAAAAAGGAAAAAGGACTCATGCACGTGGACAATAGTGTGGTGGTCATGTGGGAGAAGGGATAAAAATGCAATAACAATGTTTTACAAAAAAAAAGCAAGTGATACTATCTAAAAACTAGAAAATTCTTAACTAATAAATCATTGAAGTTCTAGAGCAACAACAGGAATCATAATTATAAATGTAAAAGTTCTAATGATGGATATTTAATCATCCAGTAAACAATCATCTCCATATTCTGATAATACTTCAAAAGTGTTTCTCATATATCCTTATTAAAACTAACCCAGTAACTTCTCCAGGCATCTTTAATTTGATTCTTTGATCCCTAAAAACTCTTCAACATGTGTTAAAGTGAAGTAAATATAATAGCTAAAGAATTATTTCCCACTTAACCTACACATTTTAACAAGATAAAATAATCTTGTATAATAAGAATGTAAAGATCAATTATAATTATTATCTATAAGTATTTTGAGGCTATCCAAATCCTATTTAGAATTGTAACATTTATGAACATAATTTCTGTACCATCAAATTAATCATATATTACATTTTAATTTTTAATAAAATGTATATTTTTCTTATTCTATACTTAAAAGTGTATTCATGTATATTTCTGATTATAAAATTCATTCAATTTAAACACGAAGTGTCATTTATACCTTATGAAAAGAGTAGACACAATTCTAGCGGGAAATGGGTTAGTTACATCAGTGATTTTTGTATTAAAGGAATGTTTTGCTTCAAAACACGATTTACATTATTTAAAACTTCTCACTTAGTGGTATTTCAGTCCTGACTTCAAGTCATTATCATATTCCTACTGTTTTCTGACTTCTTAAAAGCCATCATGATGGTATGCCTTGTTTAAAAACCATTGTGCTAAATAAGTTAACTGCTTAATAAAATATTAGCTATCGGGGGGAAAAAGAGTGGGTATAAGGACAACTATCTACAAGGTTTATGTTAGGGCAAAATGATTTCTTTTTCAAACTTTAGATATTTATTTTTAATTAAAAAATATTTATTATTTCCAGAGAAGGGGGAATGGAGAGAGGCAGAGACAGAGAGAAACATCAATGTATGGTTGTTTTTCATCTGTCTCCAGCTATGGAGCTGGCTGAAGACCTGGTTTGCAACCTGGTTATGTGCCCTGGCTGGGAATTGAACCAGCAACTTTGGGTTCACAGGCTGGCACCTATCTACTCTGCCATCAGCCAGGGATCCAAACGTCAGATATTTAAAAGGGAAACTCAGATAGCAAAAGGCAAACATTTCAAAGCTGCTTTCAGGGAGGTTTCTTTCAGTTATCCTTATCTGTGTGAAATTTAGTTGGACTTCACCTCCTTTTCATTTGAATCCTGTTTTGATTGTCATTTTTTAGAAGCTTTCAAATGTGTACAATTTTTCATAAGGGTCTTCTTTTATACAGCACAGTTCTGTATAAAAGGAGCTATGTATCCAAGAGTCTAAAGAGGGCTGATGACTCCTAATAGCCTGGTTTTTCAACTGCAAGTGGAATAAAGTCTAATTGCAACAAACCACCTTATTTTAGTAAAACTAGAAGTCTCCCAGCCAGTCAGACAAATCCATTAGGATTTTATTGGGTCCTAAAAACAGTTATGTGGTTCCCTGGGATCCAATCCTTGTCAATCAGGCATGGTAAATTGGATTCTTGAATAGGGAAATCCCTTAGGGAGAGTAGATGTTATCTAGATCAGATGCAGTGATTTTTTTCAACTCTTTGCTCACTAGGTTCTGTTCTCTCTTTAGTCAACCAATAAAACCATAATAAGTATTGATTAACCCATTACTGAGCATTATCCACTGACTTCTTCCTGGCTGTATTTAAACACTACATTGTACTTTCACAGAGCCACCAAACAGACACTTGCTTTTCTTTGGCCAAGAAGGTACCAAGTGTATATCTTTTTAGTGCAAGCTAAATAGTTAAATTATACTGCTACCTCTGTCCACTTCCAAGGTATTCTGCTGGTTTTCTGAGGGAAGAAAATCATGCAGTTGTTTCTGGTACAATTGAACATATACATAATTCAAGTGTTTGAATTTCTTTCAAATCTTAGATAATATTTTCCTCTTGTTGGGGGATAAAAATCTTACCACAAGACTTAAAACTTTTTCAAGTTGATAAGAGACTGTCTTTCATATTAGTCTTTTATGTGCATATTTGATTAACTTATATAATTTTCTAATCATTTATAATGTCAGTATAGGGACTTTTCATTAGAACACAATGAGGTTATTAACTATTGAAAATGTCAAAACTTTTTGGAGACCTTGAACTATAGTCTATCTGATGTTATAAACCTTTAGTTAAGGTGTTTAAGGCTCCCCTATACATTTATTGTTTTCATGTATGAGGATGAAATATTTGGCAAGGCAAATTTGCCATATTTTCAGAATTTCCTTATAAGCACTAGCATGTTCATAGGTGTTTGGTCTTCTTTCTGCCTGTTACTTAATAGTTAGAAATATAAAGATTTACCAAATAAATTAAGTTTGATTAGAGGGGACAAGGTCATGTGCTGAATAAGGATAGGTCAATGTCAGGTCAATAAGAAAATATTATTTTTATACTTACATGAAAGACTGTGCTTTCAGAAACCATTTCATATTTATTCTAACTACATGCATTGTTTTTAGAAAAAAGTATTCTTTAAAAAATTGATGGGCATTTATGTTATTTTGGAGTTTATAGTTTCTAAGTCTGTATTGCCTGTTGTGTTCATTACAGAATAATCATTTGATCAAGTGATTTTCAATACATTGTCAAAATAAATTATATTCACTTCATTAGATGTACAGGAAGTATAGCTAAAGCAGGCACAAGTATTAATTTAGGATGCTGAGGAAACTGACACTCCATCTTATGACCCTGAGGCTGTATTATTCAAGATACCAAGTGATGGAAGGAAGCCTGTCTCCATAGCAATTACCTAAATCTTTTATCATTCATTTCTGAAAAGAAAATTAGAGCAATTGTGTCAGGATGGTCATATGGGCAAAAATTGCACACTCATTCAAACCACTTATGTCTGTGACTTTGTCCTTGTTTGATCACTGCTTTTGTTTACTGTTCTGTTTGAAAGCCTGATTGGATATGAGCAGATGTGCCAAACTGTAACCACAAAAGGTCAGCCTTTTGTTTTCTTCTTATTTCTTCTTTATTTTTCCCTCTTTTCTCACTCTCTCTCCCCCTCCTTCCTTCCTTTTTTCCTTTCCACAGCTTCTAAATTACATTGCTTCTGTCTGTTAAGCAAATTACTCAGATCAGGCTAACAGTATTAAGGAAACTCAATTCAATACATTTAATGTAAGTCGCAGCAGCTCTTCTCCCTTAATAGTATTAAACTAGGTAATGTTTAACAGTCAGGTGATTGTCAACGCCAGTAAAATGATCACTGTGGTGGGCATTGTTTAAATTTGATTTTATTGATCTAGTCTAGAAGTTTCTTAAATGTTTAAACAAATTAATAACCAAGGAGGAGTTTCAGATGCACTGTGGAAAAAACTTCAAAAATCTCCATGATCATTTAGATTTTTACACTGTTGGATTTTGAAATAGGAATAAAAATCTTAACTCTTAATCAATAAGTGTTGCAGTTTTCATTGAGTGGTATGAGCAAGGCAGCCTAAGCTTTTGGTTCAAGTTTCTTGTTCAGGAAAATTTACAATTAATGGCTTTCTACAACAGCAAAGCTATCTTCTTCTTCACAGCTCAGCTAGGGAACTGCCAGACTAATCTATTCCCAGTGGGCTGGCCATGGTCCTTTACTCTATCCGTCTTAGCATATTGATTTCTGAGCTGTCTTATTGGTTCCTAACATAATTATAGCAGGAGTAGGTCTTTTAGTACAGCTAATACATTTACACCATGGCATCTAAGGAAGCTTATTATAACGGTATCCAGTAGTGCCACTAGAGTTAAGGGTCAGTTTCCATTTCTGTAATAAACTCCATTTTTCAGAGAATTTATATCTTAGCAGTTTTAATTTATTTAAAGGGAAGGGGCTTAGCTTTGTGTCTCTCAGATTCATATATTTCTGCCAAGTCTCTATCCTTGCCACACTTTTGACATTTTAAGGAAAAGTAATGATGTTTTATATTCTTAAGAGATCTTAGACTTAGCAAATAATTTGGCATGTAGTTCAGTTGTAGTATCAAAAAAGGTTGTTTATAAATCCTAACTATTGGAAGATGGTGCTAAAGATACAAAGTGGAAATTTTAAAACACTTAACTCCTGATATTTAAATTTTCTGTCTGCATTTATGCTATGAAAGTTCTCATTAAGCTATGGTAAAATGAAATTTAAATAATAGCCATGTTAGCAATGGAATCACTTATATGTTTTATATTTAACAGCAGTATAAGGCATTGAAAATATGTGTAATATTACATATGCATTTTAATTTACATATAATATATGTAGGTGGACAAGGTTTTCTGATAACTCAAAATTAACTTTTCTTTTTTATTGTATTTTTCCCATTATCATTTATTCTCCTTCCACCCCTTTCACCTGTAATCACCACAATGCTGTTTATATCCATGATTACTTTTTTATTTTTGCTCAATCTCTCCCTGCCCTAACCTCTTCCAATCCTGTAGCTGTCATTCTGCTTTCTATCTATTAGTCTGTCTTAATTTTTCTTGCTAATTCATTTTGTTTATTAATTCCACATATAAATGAAATTATATGCTATTTGTCTTTCTCTGACTGACTTGTTTCACTTAGCATAGCATTCTCTAGGCCCATCCATGCTGTGGCAAAGGATAAAATTTTCTTTTTATGTCTGAGTAATATTCCACTATGTAAATGTATCATAGTTCTTTTAGCTACTCATCTACTAATGAAAGAAGACTACCTTCTTATACCACACACAAGGATAAATTAAAAATGAATTAAAGACTTAAATGTTAGACCTAAAACCTAATACAGGAGACTAATGAACAAAGCAAACAAATAAAAATAGAACCAGAGGCATGGAAACAAGGAACAGTGTGCAGAGGGGAGGAGGGATAGGGAGAAAGAGGTAAAGATGGAGAACAGTTTAGTGAAGGAACTAGTATAAATGACCCATGGACATGGACAACATATGAGGATTGACTGAGGGAGAGGGGATAAGAAGGATGAGGCAGGGGGTAGTAATGGGGGAAATATGGGATAAATGTAATACAACAACAATAAACTAATTTTTAAAATCCTAGAAGAAAGCATAGGTTGTAAATCTTGGACATTGTTCACAGTATTTTATCTTCTCTATCTCCTCACTCAAAGAAAACAAAAGCAAAAATAAGCAAATGAAACTACATCAAACGAAAAAGTTTTTGCACAGCAAAGGAAAACATTAGAAAAATAAAAATACATCCCACATAATGGGAGAACATATTTACCAATGCATGTTATAAGTTATTAATATCCCAAATTTAAAAATAACATGAAATTCAACACCAGGAAAATAAACAAATGAATTTAAAAATGGGCAAAAGACTTGAATAGACACTTCTCCAAAGAAAACATACACATGGCCAATAGACATATGAAAAAATGTTCAGTATCGCTAATAATCAGAGAAATGCAAATGAAAAGCACAATGGGGTATCACCTCACACTGGTCCCCATGGCTGTCATCAATAAGTCAGCAAACAACAGGTGCTGGTAAAGATGTAGAAAAGGAGAACCGTTTTGCATTAATGGTGGGAATGCAGCCTGGTGGAGCCACTGTGGAAATCAACACAGAGATACCTCAAAAAATTAAATATAGATCTGTCTTTTGACCCAGCAATACCACTTCTAGGAACATATCTGAAGGAATCCAAAACACAGACTTGAAAGAACATTAGCATCTCTATTTTCATTGCAGCATTATTTATAATCACCAAGATATTGAAGCAACTCAAAATTAACTTTTCAAAGGAAAATTTTATAATCTTAATATTTATTTCTAAATTGGATTGTATATTGTACTTTTCCCCTCTGTAGTAATATAAGATGTCATCTGATATAATTGGAATATGGTTTTATTAATTTATTTTAAATATTTTTATGGCAAGCGTGTGCTAAGGAGAGAGAATGAGGAAGTGTTTAAAAATATATCTAATGTACAAAAGCTTGGATAAAAGGAAAACATTATAAATGCCATAGTGTAGGTAAATCATAAATATTGAGAAATTTAGAGCCTAGAGTAGATGGTGACAATTCTGACAGAGTGTCAAAGAAAGCTTTAAGAAAGACATTATATTGGAGCTATGTTTAAAAGATAAACAGGTAGTTTGACTATATACCAAGTAGTTTAAACTATCATGATTGATAGATCAATTGATTTGTTTATGTATTAACTTACTGTCTTACTTGCAGAGGAGATTGATTTATATGTACTTGTCCATGGCAACATCTATTTTTTCATTCTCATTTATTTCTTTTAATTTATGGTAGAATAAAAAGTCCAAGTAGCACATTAGGACTACACAAGGACAAAAATTAATTAGAATCTGGCTCCGTTACATTTAAAGTTTAAGTACTTTAATTCATGCACTTTACAATATCTGAGCACCACAATACTTAATTACTGCTACATTATAATTACAGCAGGAATAGTTTAGTTCAGAGTAGATAAAGTAGAAATTTAAATGAGAATTTCTGGTTATTATGTAACTATAGCAGAAAAGATTTGTTTTCTACTCTTCTTGCTTGATATCATAGCTAGATTTGTGGTTAGCTGTGACCATCTCATTGTTTTCTGAACAAAAAATGTGAGAGGGAGGACAGAGTGCCATTTCTAGAAAATGGACTTGAAGATGTGAGGATCATTGTTTCTTTTGTTTTCCTTGCCTGAGAAGATCTATCAAAAAAAATATTGCTATAAGAAATGTCCAAGGTTTTACTGACTATGTTTTCTTCTAGGATATTTATGGTTTCTAGTCTAAATTTAAGTCTTTAATTAATTTTGAATTTGTTCTTGTGTATAGCTCAAGAAGGTGGTTTAGTTTAATTTTTCTGCATGCTCTGTCCAGTTTTCCCATCACCATTTACTGAAAACTGTCTTTAGCCTATGTATGTGCTTGCTTCCTCTGCCAAATATTAATTGACTATAAAGAATAAGTTAATTTCTGGGCTCTCTATTCTGTTCCATTAATCTATGTATCTGTTTTTATGCCAGTACCATGCTCTTTTGATTCCAATGGTTTTATAGCATAGTTCGATATTAGATAGCATAATTTCTCCAAGTTTGTTCTTCTTTCTCAAGACTGTTGTTACTATTTGGGCCTATTGTGGTTCATGTACATTTTTGAAATATTTATTGTTGTTCTGTGAACTATGTCACTAGAATCTTATAGTAAGTTTGTTGAATCTATAGGTTAATTTGGGTAGTATGGACATTTTAATGATGTTAATTCACCCTATTTATGATATGTGCTTCCACTTATTTCTATTTTATATTTCTTTCTTTAGTGTCATAATTTCCCAAGTACAGATATCTTACATCCTTGGTTAAATTTATTCCTAGGTATTTTATTCTATTTGAAGCAATTGTGAATGGGATTGTTTTCTTAATTTCCTTTTCTGTTAGTTCATTATTGGCATATAAAAATGCCAATGATTTCTGGATATTAATTTTGCATCCTGCTACTTTGCTGAATTCACTTTTCAATTCTAGTAGTTTCTTGGTGAAGTCTTTATAATTCTCTATCTACAGTATCATGTGATGTGTTAAAATGACAGCTTTAATCCTTTTGTTCCAATTTGGATGCCTTTTAGTTTCTACTCTTGTCTGATTGCTATGGCCAGGACTCCCAGTACAACATTGAATAATGGAAGTAAAATGGGAGAACATATTAACCGGTATAGTCAATAATGAGTTAATATCCAACATTTATAAGGAACTTATAAAACTAAACACCAAAATAAGAACAAAAAATCTAATTAAAAATGGGAAAAGAACCTGAATAGATATTTCTCCAAAAATTACATATACATGGCTAATAAACATATGAAAAGATGCTCAATGTCATTAATCATCAGAGAAATGTAAATTAAAATCACAATTAAATATCACCTCACACCTATTAGAATGACTACCATCAATAAATCAACAAAACGTTCTGGTGAGGATGTGAAGGAAGGAGAACATTTTTGCACTGTTGATGGGAATGCAGATTGGTGCCAATACTATGGAAAGCATTATGGAAATAACTAAAAAATTAATCAATTTGATTTTTTGCTTTGATTGGTTTTCTCTAGCATATTCACGGTAAGGCAGATGCCATGACTATATAGGCTGCAGGGTAACTAATCAATTTTTAAATGAACTGTCAAATTCAGTTAATATAATCTGTTAGCAGCTTCAGATGAGCAAATTTCTGACAAGATGGGCTAGTAGTTTTGCATCCATATAGATTAAGCTTAATCCATGACACATCGCTCTCAGTACAGTGTTCAGATCAATGTAAATACACAGATGTACATAATCAAAGAAATTAGACCATGATTATGCTGCCACAAGTGAATTTTTGAAGTTTTTTAATTGGATAAAATTATAATAAACTCCAAAGGTAGCACTTCAGCCAATTCTCTCTAGTCACATATTTTTTTCAGGACATTTCACAAAGTATTATAGGTAGATTTTTTCATATTAAAAATAAAAATTAAATAAATATATATTTTAAAATATTTGTGAGTTTTGTATGAAGCACAGGAATTTTACAAATAATGATGTGGAAACAACCTAGCCAAATTATTCAAATCTTCATTAGGATTCTATTCTGGTTTATAATATAACCAAAGTGCCTACAGATTCTGTCACAGCAAGTTGGCTGATAACTATGGTAATACAATTCATATTCATAAAATATACTTTCTCTTGGTAAAGATGACTTTACATCCCCTATCATAACAAAGAAGAATTGCCAACTATTTATTTCAGTGTTCCTAATTGTTGTCAAAATGTGACCCAAAACTCTGGCACAGAATTTTTCAAAGTCAGGCTTGTACAAGGCATACACATTTATCAATGTTTATCCCACATTCACCTATGCAGCAGCACTTGTGAAGGTCTGCTTTTATTTAATTCTTCAGATTTTGTTGTTAATGGGAAAACTGACTCATAAATTAAGGAAGTGCTCAATTACAAGCCTGACAGAGATTGATTTTGGTTCTGCTGTTGGTCACTACCAGCAAGTGAAGGCCACAGAAACCAGCACTCCAGCTAATGCTCCTCACATCAAAGGTGGTCATGAAACAAGTGCTCATTAAGAAGTGAGAGAATGTTTAGCAACACATGTAGGTGCTGCCTGTGTTTATAGCAATGATCTGTATGGGTATTCCCTCACTAACTGTTACATATGTTCACGTAATAGATTAATGTAATTAAACAGAACAAATTAAAGACTTCAGCTTGCAAATATAAAATAACAAAAAATGGCCCTGACTGGTGTGACACAGTGGATAAGGTGCCGATCTGCGAACCCAAAGGTCGCAGGTTCGATTCCCCAGCCAGGGCACATCACCAGGTTGCAAGCCAGGTCTCCAGCTAGGTCCGTAGCTGGATGCAGGTATAAAGCAAACATACGCTGATGCTTCTCTCCCTTTCTTCCTCCCTTCCTGCCCTTCTGGCTCTGAAAATAACGAATAAAATCTTTAAATAAATAAATAAATAAATAAATAAATAAATCTGTCTTAAAAGATCTGAAGTTATAACCACTCCACTGGATTTCACAAAATAACATGGCTCCCAAAGGAAAGATGCTATACTCAAATGTGAATTTCAAAAATCTAACTTGATTCACTAAATTCTTTCTTGAAATTAAAATAAGAATCCATAAATTAGAATTGTAATTAGTAACTACAAAATAATATATTTTTTAAAGATTTTATTTATTATTTTCAGAGAGCAGGGAAGGGAGAGAGGCAGAGAGGGAGAGAGACATCCATGTATGGTTGCCTTTCACCTGCCTCCAGCTACGGACCTGGCTGGAGACCTGGCTGGAGACCTGGCTTGCAACCTGGTTATGTGCCCTGGCTGGGAATCGAACCTACGACCTTTGGGTTTGCAGGCTGGCGCCTTATCCACTGTGCTACCAGCCAGGGCTCAAAATAATATTATAATAAAGAAATGTCTGAATTCTAAGCCCTTGAAAAAGAAATTCTGGTAGAGTTTAAAGATTATATATATAAGGTAACGTGATCAATTGGCAATAATGTTGCGTCTCCTTATTTCAACTGCTTCTTATTAATTTTGTAAAACTATGTTCTAAGGTTATGATTTAACATAATTGTTTCAGATATAAATATTTAAATTCTTAGAGCAACCATCATGTTGAAGGAATACAATGTTTTTTTGTTTTTTTTTTTAAGATTTTATTTCATTATTTTTAGAAAGAGGGGGAAGGGAGAGAGGCAGAGAGGGAGAGAGACATCAATGTATGGTTGCATTTCACCTGCCTCCAGCCACAGACCTGACTGGAGACCTGGTTTGCAACCTGGTGATGTGTCCTGGCTGGGGAATCGAACCTGCGACCTTTGGGTTCGCAGGTCGGCACCTTATCCACTGTGCTACCAGCCAGGGCCATGGAATACAATGTTTGAGCAATCGTAATTTCTGCACTTCATGAAGGGTGAACTGCTAAGGAAATTGTGGACTTCAATAACATCCTTTTATGTACAGTTTACAATGTGAAGAAAGTATGTGATGCTGATCCTGGTGTCGCCACACCAACAAGGAAAATGCATAAGGTACACAAGGATCACACAGGTCCAGATATTGTGCATAGACTCCAGGAGATCATCAATGAAGATCGAGGATGTTTACCCTGACATTTTGAGGGAAGTAGTTGTACCATGGATGAAGCAAGTTGCAAGTGAATGTCATTTTATCTTCCAACAAGATGGTACACCAGCACATAACACCAAAAAGGTGCAAGAATTTCTCAGTGTCAATGTTCCTGAATTCTGGTCAAAGAAAATCTGGCCTCCTAGTTCACCAGATGCAAATCCTTTAGACTATCATGTAGCAGCATTTGTGAGAGAGAAGTTAATAAACAACTTCGTTCCAATAAAGGGGCTGTTAAAGCTAAGACTGAAAACATTACGATGCCCATGGATAAAGAAAAGTTAATTAAAGTGGGCTCAAGATTCCAAAGTAGAATTGAGTCTATTCTTGCAGCAAATGGAGACATTTTTGAACAATTAAAAAAATGACTATGTTTATGTATTTACATATTAGAATTATTTCAAAATATAACATTTTGTGGTGTGTTATTTATTTTACTAAAATTTTATCATGTGCCACTTTATCACATGCATCCTGTACATATATAAATTTTTTTAGGTCAGATAACCCATTTGAATAGTTTCTGTTGTGTTTACAATTTTTCTAAGCAACTACATGGTATTCAGGGACTTATTCAATGTATTTAGGATGATCCAGATATATTTTGCTGCCTAAAATAATGAATTGGAGGTCTTTAGATTTCCAAATATACTTAAAAGCAAAAGCAAAATGTACCAAAAATAGGGGAAATTACATTTGCTTTAATTCCCAGGGAGATTCTGTCTTACCATCCCAGGATGGTGTCACTGGCAAAACAGCCTCTTTCCTCTGAAGCCTTTATATCATTTTTGATTACTAAGCAAAAGCACTTTGACAACAGATTATTTGTCTCCATAATTCTATAAGGCAGAATAAGGGCAAAAACTAAAAGATGAGAGACCTGGGTATAGCAAAGTCTCATAGTTAAAATAAATGCCATCATTATGAGCCTCATTTAAGTTGCTATGAAGAAGTTAAATAAAACACCCCTGAAGTCTGATCTTTTGCTTTTTAATATTAAAAGTATGTAAATATTAGATCATTTTAGGGTTCTGATATATGTTTATCTTAGCTATCATCTTAAAGTTTCAAATTTGGTGGGTATGTGTAATAAAATAAATGGTATATATACAAGGTTTGTCCAGAAAGTATCCAGCCAGCATCAATGTAATTAAAACAGTTTGTGTGGCCGATACTTTTGGTACAGTAGCTATTTTGCGTCTCCTCTCTTTATTCATTTCCTACTAATTTAAACAGTTATTTAAGTGTATCAAGTTCATTGAAAAATCTTAAATAGATGGTTAACTATTTCACAATTTTCTTCAAATTTCTTTTGATCTATATTTTTAATAACAAAAATAAAACAATAAATATGTTATTTACAGTTTTAGTTTTTGGTTGGACAATATAGTTCTTGCATATTTGTGTGTTGGGTAGAAAATAAAACTTAACACATTTTTTTGGAACTGGAATACAAGGTTCAGACTTTTCCATGAGCAAGGAGTAAAATAAATTTTCTAAGGAGTGAATATAAACTGAAAGTGCTTTCAAGAAAAATAAAACTGCAGTGCTCTAAAAGTTAAAGTTCTTTTGTTTAAAGTAACATCACAAGGCCTTGGGATTATTTTTCTATTTTGCATTGTTTCCAAAATCCCTAATGGCAAACATGAAGCATATATTGACTACACCTGTATTTTACAAACAGGCTTTATGAAATTGCACATTTGTTAGGGGCCAAGGATGAGTATCACTATTGTTATTAAATTACTGTTCTTTAGAAAACATTAGACAAATAACTGGAAATCACACCATGCAGCAGGATAATATAATAAACTCATAATATGAGTTGTGAATAATAAGTGAGACTCTAAATGGCAAAACTGAGAGTGGCCTTTTATTGTAACTTAACATTTTCATGGTTTAGAATGTAGATCACTATTTCTTCAGCAAAAAAGATAAAATAAATCAAAGGAAAAATAAGTAGTGTGTTTATCTATACAGTCTATACATTTTCTACAAACCTATAGGGTATGAAAATTTGAAGAAAATTACTTTGTAGTTTAATTAAATAAGTGCTATTTACAGTGGCACTTCTGTTTCCAGTGACTGAATATTTTAACAATTTTGCTAGTTACAAAAGACCCAACTCAGCCTTAATTGACTTTTTGGACCTAAAAAGTTAACATAGAAAAAAAGTAATGGAGTTTGGTATGTATGCCACATGTTTCTAATTGCAAAGCTCATTATCTTTAATCATTCTATATTGTTTCTTGATGTCACATATATGAAATTATATATGTTTAGTTTAGGGTAATTCTTGAGGTAAATAACTCTAAAACAAATAAAAAACAAGCCTGTGCACTTTTGTTTTCTATACACATAGGATGAATAACTTTCAAGAAGGTTCCTGACCCTGACTGAGAAACTGGTGAAGAAGGAGGGGAATGTACCTTACTATATGTGGTTGATTGCATTACTGGTCCCAGTTTACACTCCTTCGTCAATCCCTTTGTCATTACCTCATTATGTGTGAAGTTTAAGTACATACCTGTCCTTTGACATTAAGCTCGGATATGTAACTTGTGTGGCCAAAGATAAATAGATGCAACTGATGCCAGTTTTAGGCCTGGGCCACAGAGGTCTCATATATTTCTTTTCTCTGTCTCACCTCTGCCAAAGTTGGTCCCAGAAAACTATAAACAAAGATGCCCAGCAAGAAACAACCAAGAGCAGCTGAACACTATCTGCCCAAAGACATGTGAGCAATAATAAATAATGCTTTATTTTTCTAAATTTTATTTTAATTTAATTATATTGTTGGGTATTACCACCATCCCCTTTTGTCTTCCCCTCTGTCCCCTTCCCCACCCACCCACTCCCATCCAAAGTCAATCTCACTTGTTGTCCATGTCCATGGTTCTTCCATGCTATTTCCTTGACTAAACTGCTCACCTTCTTTGTCTCCTCCTCTCCTCACCCCCTCCACTCTGCCCACTGAAGGTCTATTCACTGTATTCATGTATTTGGTTCTGTTTTGCTTATTTGTTTGTTTTGTTCATTAGTGTCCTGTAATGGATGAGATCATATGGTATTTGTCTTTCACTGACTGGCTTATTTCACTAAGCATAATACTCTCCAGTTCCATCCATGTTGTTGAAAATGGTAGGAGTTCCTTCTTTCTTTCTGCTGTGTAGTATTTCATCATGTAAATGTACCAAGGTTTTTGATCCAATCATCCACTGATGGGAACTTAGGCTGTTTCTAGCACTTGGCTCTTGTAAATAGCACTGCTATGAACATATGGGTACCTAGGTTCTTATGAATTGGTGTTTCAGGATTCTTTGGGTATAGTCCTAGTAGTGGAATTGCTAGAGCAAAAGACAGTTCCATTTTTAGTTGTTGTTGTTGTTGTTGTTGTTGTTTTAAGGAAACCCCACATTGTTTTCCATAGTGGCTGTATAAGCCTGCATTCCCACCAACAGTGCACCAGGGTTCCCTTTTCCCCACATCCTTGCCAACTCTTGTTTGTTGCTTTGTTGCTGATGGTCATTCTGACAGGTGTGAAGTGGTATCTTATTGTGGTTTTAATTTGCATCTCTCTGATGGCTAATGATGTGGAGAATTCTTTCATATGCCTTTGGGACCTTTATATGTCATCTTCAGTGAGTTGTCTGTTCAGGTCCTTTGTTCATTTTTAAATTGGGCTGTCTCTCTGGTGTTGAGTCACATGAGTTCTTTGTCTATTTTGGATATCAAACCCTTGTCTGAGGTATCATTGGCAAATATGTTTTCCCATACAGTTGATTCCCTTTTAATTTTGCTGGTGTTTTCTTTAGCTGAATGGAAACTTTTCAGTTTGATGTAGTTCCATTGGTTTATTTGTTCTTTTATTTTTTTCCCCTTAATGAAGTATCAGTAAACATATTTCTGCATAGGATATAAAACATTTTGCGGCCTATATTTTTCTTCAGGACCTTTATGGTGGCACTGCTTATGTTTAACTTCTTTATCTATCTTGAGTTTATTCTGGTGTATAGTGTAGGTTGGTTGTCTAGTTTTATATCTTTTGTCCCTGTCCAATTCTCCCAACACCACTTGCTGAAGAGACTGTTTTAACTCCATTTTATGTTCCATACCTCTTTGTCAAATATTAATTGACCATAGAGTCCTGGGTTTATTTCTAGGCTCTATATTCTGTTTCATTGACCTATATGTCTATTCTTATGCCAATACAAGACTGTTTTTATTGCAGTAATCTTGTAATATAGTTTGATGTCCAGTATTGTGGTTCCTCCTACCTTGTTTTTCTTTCTCAAAATTGCTGTGGCTAATTGTGTTCATTTTTGGTTCCATATACATTTTTGAAGTATTTTTTTTTATCTGTGAAGTATGTAATTGGTATTTTAATCAGCATTGCATTAAATCTATAGATTGCTTTGGGTAGTATGGACATTTTAATGATGTTAACTCTTCCTATCCATGAACGTGGTATAAGCTTCCTTTTCTTTGTACCTTCCTTAATATCTTTCTTCAATGTTCTGTAGTTTTCTGGGCACAGGTCTTTTACCTTTGTTAAATTGATTCTTAAGTACTTTTATTTTTTCTTGTTGCTATGGTAAATGGGATTTGTATCTAGCTTTATTCTCTGATGTTTTATTATTGGTATACAAAAATGCTTTTGATTTCTGGATATTGACTTTATATCCAGCAACTTTGCTAACTTTACTTAGTAGGTGGAACAGGTTTCGGTGGAGTCTATCGGGTTTTGTGGATACATTATCATGCCATGTGCAAATAATGACAGTTTGACTTTCTCCTTTCCAATTTGGATACCTTTGATTCCTTTTCCTTCTCTAATAGCTATGGCTAGAACTTCCAAAATGATCTTGAACAGAAGTGGAGAAAATGGACAGCCTTGCCTTGTTCCTGATCTTACGGGAAAAGCTTTTAGTTTATGCTTGTTGAGTATGATGTTGGCTTCAGGTTTCTCATAGATGGCCTTTATTATTTTGAGGTATGCTCCCTCTATTCCCATTTTGCTGAGTGTTTTTATCATAAATGGTTGCTGTATTTTATCAAGTGCTTTTTCAGTATCTATTGATATGACCAGGTGATTTTTATATTTGATTTTGTTGATGTGGTATATTACATTTATTGATTTGTGAATGTTGCACCATCCTTGCATCTCTGGCATGAAACCCACTTGATCATGGTGTTTGATCTTTTTAATGTATTGCTGGATCCTGTTGGCCAATATTTTGTTTAGAATCTTAGCATCTATGTTCATCAGGTATATTGCCATATAGTTTTCTTTCTGAGTTTTGTCTTGACCTGATTTTGGGATTAGACTCATACTGGCCTCATCGAAAGAGTTTGGGAGTCTTCCCTCTTGTTGGAATTTTTGTAATAGTTTGAGAAGGATAGGAGTTAGTTCTTCTCTAAATGTTTGATAGAATTTACTTGTGTAGCCATCTGGACTGGGGCTCTTGTGCTTTGGGAGATTTTTGATTACTTCTTCAATTTCATTAGTTGTAATTGGCATATTCAGGATTTCTGCTTCTTCTGGTTTCAGTTTTGGTAGATTATACATCTCCAGAAATTTGTCCATTTCACCCAGGTTGTCATTTTTCTTATCATATAGTTGGTTGTAGTAATTTCTTACAATCCTTTGTATTTCTAAAGTATCAATTGTGATTTCTCCTCTGCCATTTTTGATTCTGTTTATTTTGATACTTGCTCTCTTTTTCTTGATTAGTCTGGTTAAAGGCTTGCCAATTTTATTTAGATTTTTCAAAGAACCATCTCCCGTATTTATAGATTCTTTGAATTATAGATTTAGTCTCTCAGTTATTTAATTCTGCTCTAATCTTGATGATTTCCTTCCTTCTACTTGTTCTGGGCTTTGTTTGTTGTTGCTCCTCTAGTTCTTGCAGTTTTATCATTAGGTTGTTTCTATAAACTTCTTGTATCCTTTTTAGGTAGGGTAGACTTGTATTGTGCTGAATTTCCCCCTGAGGACTGCCTTTGCTGTGTCCCATAGGTTTTATACTGTTGTGAATTCATTGTCATTTGTTTCCAGGAACTTCTTGATTTCATCTTTGATCTCATTGTTCACCTATTCCTTACTTAAAGGAATGTTCTTCAGTCTCCATGAGTTAGAGTGTTTTGGGATTTTTCCCTTGAGGTTGGTTTCTAGTTTGAAGCCATTGTGATCTGAGAACATGCTTGGTATGATTTCAATTTTCTTGTGTTTGTGGAGGCTTTTTCTGTGACTTACCATGTGGTCTATCTTTGTGACTGTTCCATGTGCATCGGAAAAGAATGTGTGTTTTGCTTCTTTCGGGTGAAAGATTTTGTACATATCAGTTAGGTCCATTTCCTCTAGAGTGTTGTTTAATGCCACAATATCCTTGGTGTTTTTTTTTTTTTCCATTGTTTGTTTGTTTGTAAGATCTGTCCATTGTTGATAATGGAGTATTGAAATCCCTTAATATTAGTGTGTTGGTGTCTTTATCCTTCTTTTCCTAATATGTTTGTGAGCTCCTATGTTGGCTGCATATATGTTTACCAGAGTTATACCTTCTTGATGGATTGTTCCCTTAAGTATTATGAAATATCCTTTGTCTCTTTTTATGGCCTTCACTGTAAAATCTATTTTGTCTGAAATAAGTATTGCTATCCCAGCCTTTTTTTAAATGTCCATTTGCTTGATATATATTTTTCCCATCCTTTCCCTTTCAATCTGTGGTGATCTTTTGTTCTGAGGTGGATCTTTTGTATACAGCATATATGTGGGTCATGCTTTCTTATCCATTCAGCTACCCTATGTTTTTCAATTGGTGCATTTAATCCATTTACATTTAAGGTTATTATTGATTGATACTTATTTATTGTTATTTTCCCCTTTTTACCTGTGTTCCTGTCTGTCTCTCTGTTTCTTCATTTTCATTTTTATTTTAAAGGAGACCCTTTAGCCTTTCTTGCAGTGTTGGTTATATATATATATATAACTTTTGTCTGTGAAACTCCTTATTTCTCCTTCCATTTTGAATGAGTGCTTGAGTGACTTGCTGGGTAGGATATTCTTGGTTGTAGGCCTTTGTTTCCCATTACTTGGAATATTTTTTGCCATTCCCTTCTGGCTTGTATTGTTTCTGTTGAATAATCATTTGATAGCCTTATTGAAGCCCCATTATATGTTATTTTCTGTTTGTCTCTTGATGCTTTTAGGATTTTCTCTTTATCTTCGAAATTTGCCATTTTAATTATAATGTGTCTTGGAGTGGGTCTGTTTGGATGCATCCTCATTGAGACCTTTTGTGCTTCCAGAACTTGAGTAACATTTTTACTCATGTTAAGGAAGTTTTCTATCATTACTTTTTTTAACATGCTTTCCATTCCTTGTTTCTCTTCTCCTTCTGGTATCCCTATGATATAGATATTGTTGCATTTCATATTGTCCTGCAGCTCTCTTAAAACCTCCTCAGTCTTGTTCAGCCTTTTCTCATTCTGTCGCTCTGTTCTGGAATATTTTTCTATGTTGTCCTCCAGTTTGCTGATCTAATCCTCTGCTTCCTCCAGCCTGCTGTTGATTCCTTCTACTGTATTCTTCAATTCAGAAATTGTATTCTTCATTTTCTCCTGGCTCTTATTGATAGTTTCTATGTCCTTTCTAATGATGATGAAGTTCTCAGTAAGTTCCTTGTAGCTTCCTTGGAGTTCTTGGTAGTTCCCCAGGAGTTGTCTATAGTTTTCTTTGAGCTGGCTGAGCTCATAGAGCTTCTCTGTCATCATTATTTTGAATTCCATATCTGAGAGTTTACTTGCATCTGTTTCATTTACTGATCTTTCTGGGGATTCCTTCTTTCCTTTTGGTGATGGACTTTCTCTTTTTCTCCCCATTTTTAGGTTTCATTGTAATCCAATCAGGCTGTGATCAGCTGCCAGGCCAAGCAACCGCTAGGCTGCGAGGATTGATTCAGTTGTAATCCTATTGCTCTGTGATCCACTACCAGGCTCAGATGCAGCTTGGGGTGACAGAGTGATTCAGTTGTAAATCAATAAATGAGCTACCAAACTCAGTCCCTGATGGACTAGACAGAGAGGTTCAATTGTAATCCAAGGGATCAGCCACCAGCTCAGGTGCAGTCTTGTGGGACAGATTCCAATGTAAATCAATGAATCAGCTGCCAGGCTCAGGCGCCACTGGTCTAGGCAGCAAGATCCAATTGTAATCCAATGAATCTGTGCTAGGCCGCCCGGCTCAGGAGCTGCTGGCTTAGACTGCAAGGTTCAATTTTTATCTAATGAATCTGTGATTAGCCACCAGGCTCAGGTGGTGCTAGGCTCAACTGAAAGATTGTACTGTAATCCAATGAATCTGTGATCAGCTGCCAGGCTAAGGTGCCATTGGGCTAGACTGATAGATCAATTGTAATCCAATGAGTTTGTGATCAGCTGCAAGGCCCAGAGTCCACTGGGCAGGACAAACTAACTCGGTTGTGAACCAATGAATCCACGATCAGCCACCAGGTTCACTTGCCACTCTCTGGGGCTGACTGACACAGCTGTAAGTCAGAGAGTTTATAATCAGCCCCCAGGCCCAGGTGCTGTTGGGCAATAGACACCTCTTCAGGTGCCAACTATTGTATCTATGCTTAGACAGGGCAGGATAGGAAAGGTTTATTTAGATGTAAATCAAAGAATTGTGATCAGGTGCTAGGCTCAGGCTCAGCTGGGTGGGGTAGATTTCTTCCAGTGGGCAGAGCTATGAGGACCCCTCATAAGTAAGCTGCTTGGTGCAGTGCAGACCACCTGAGGTGTGGGCTATGAGTCAGCACCATGATTCCCACAGCCACCTCCCCACTTCTCTACTCCAAGCCACCTTCTGCAAAGTCTCCCCATGTGTCTCCAGTCCTCTCTGCCCTCCCTCTGCTGGAGCCTAGGGTGCCAATGTATTTTTGTTGTGGTCACCCTGGTAGTTCTTTGTCTCCAGCACTCTCTTAAGCTAGTAAAATCCATGGTTTTCTGCCCTTCTCTGCTGGATGCTGCTCTACTCTCCACTGTGTTGCTGCAGCTGGGACACCGTGCTGGGGGACCAGAACCTACCCTTCTCAGGTGGAGCCCTGGCTCTATTCCTTAGGCTGCTGACTCCTGTGAGAGCCCAGTCTGCCCTCTTGTGCTTCTGAGATTCCTATCAGTCACGTTGTGATGAAGCACCCTGTTCTGTTTTGTCCATGGTTATATTTCCAGCTGGTGTTCTATTGGTAATTCTAGCTGACTTTTTCTCCAAAAAAGTAATTCCAGATGCAACCTGGGAGGAAATTGGTGTATCTCCGCTTACTCCTTCACCATCTTGCTGGAACCTAGATGATTAATGCTTTAAAGCACTGGGTTTTGAGGTACTTTGCTATGTACCAATATCTGTGACTAACTCATTATATGCAAAGATTCACAGAGAGATCCAGTCAAAATGGCAGCATAGGCAGATGTGGCTCACCTCTATGCACAACCACATCAAAATTACAACTAAAATATAAAATAGCCATCAACCAAAATTGTTAGAAATCAAGTTGAATGGAAGTCTGACAATTATAGAATTAAAGAAATGACATCCATTGAGATAGATAGGAGGAGCATAGACACAGAATGGGCTGGTCTCTCACCCACATGTGATGGTTAAAAATTTAGAAATGATATCTCAGGAGGAAGGAATTCCAGACCTACACCAGGGTTCCAATGACAGTAAGACAAGTCCCTACACCTTCTAGCTGCAAAAACCAATGAGGATCGAGTCAATGGACTCAGCCCCAAGCAGTTTCTCTTAAAGAAGTCACACATGGACATAGTCAGATTCACTCTCTCTGAGCTCCATCACCAGGGTAGCAGCTTGAAAGGCACCAATGGTAAATGCAAATAAACTGAAGTATTTAATATCAAGTACAGCAGAGCCCATTGTCTTTTCTCTAAACCCTCCCTGCACAGAGCCTTCAAGCTGGTGCCATATCTGAGACTCTCCATCATCCTGTCTTGGAGATCCCCAGAGACTCCACCCTGCCTGTCTTACAGATCCACCCAAACTGCTTTTTTGTATGAAAGGCTGGGCTTGACTCATACTACACAGCTTCCTAAATCCTCTCAAATAAGCAACAGCTGGCCTCAGTGAGCTCCAGGCCCAGCACTAGCAGCAGTCAGCCTAAATTCACAGCTTTGTTTTGCCTGGGAATCTCCAAGCCCAATACAAGAGCAGCCATCTCAAATTACTTGATAGCTTAGTCAGAGTACCTGGTAAAAACACCGGTGGGGCTGACATTGGCCTGCACCACCTGGGAAACCCCAGGGCCAGCACACCAAAGTAGATCACATCAAAGTAGCACCACCCTGCCCCTGCAAAACTGAGCTTCCACAGAGAGTGAGGGTTGATGGTCAGTGGTCAAAGACTATTCTTGCAACTGACTCCATTAATTTTTCAACAATAACTTAGGTTCACTTACAAGAGGAGAGTGTATTGAGCCTACATGAAGGGCACACCTTGAGTACCTAGCTTGTGCAATAGGGTATGCTTTACCACTGAATCCTACAGGAAACTTACTACATTAGGTCATGCTTCCAAGGAGTTGTAGCAGCTCTACCAGTACAGAAAAAAAGTAGGGAGGTTGTCAAACTGAGAAGGCACAGTACATATAGCCCAAAGGAAAGAACAGAACAAAACCACAGAAAAATAATTAAACAAAATGGATATAGCCTACCTATCAGATGCAGAGTTAAAAAACAAACAAACAAACAAAAAACTGGTGAAACCTGGCTGATGTGGCTCAGTAGACTCAGTGCTGGCCTGCAAACCAAAAAGTTGCTGGTTTGATTACCAGTTAGAGCACATACCTGGGTTGAAAGCCAGACTTCCTGCCAAGTCCCTAGCTGGAGGCACACAAAAAGTAACCATACACTGATGTTTCTCTCCCTTTCTTCCTCCCTTCTTTCCCCTCTCTAAAATTAATAAATAAAATATTTTTAAAAATAAAGAGAAAGGAGTATCTCATTGTTCTTAAAAAAAAGAAAAGAAAAGAAAAAAACTGATGAGAGAAAATCCAGGAGGGAGGCATGGCATAGACATGCTGTGTTTCCCTTTACAACCAAAAATGGGAACATCTACCTCAAAACTAGAGACAACTAGAAATCCCAGGATATCAAGTTGCACTGAAATCCAACAAATGAGAGGTATAAGAAGAAATATTCATTTAGACAAGTAGGAGGGGTAGAGCCAGAACAGAGAGGAGGGGGTTTGGTGAACGGGCACCAGTTGGCAACATGGCAGCTACAGTGGGTCAGCGACTGTGACTGATCAGCAGAAAGCACAGTCACAGTAGGGACACTTGGGGAGTGTTCATAGCACTAGACTAGTCTGCATGGCTTCCGGGTCCAACACAGGTGGAGGTGGGGTGGGAGATAAAGCCGCATTGTTTCTAATTATGAAAATCGGTAGGGGTTGCGGTGGAGGAAGCAACTTCCAGTCTCTCAGCAGAGTCTGTATGTTTGGAAGTGCCCATGGTCCTAGAACATCTACAGATCCACTTGTTCTGGGAACCATAGCCAGAAAAACAGCTAGAGAGGAGCTAGTCCCATAAGGGAAGCAGAAGAAGTGCCTGGGAAAGGGACAAGTGCTGAGCAATCAGCACTGTTCCCTCTCAGATCCCTCCCCTATATGCAATGCCACAACATGGAGAAATGGGTCACTTGTACTGACAAATACCCAAGGATCTGTCAATTACAATGTGACAGGTGTAACAGCTCTACCTAAGACACAGAGGCTAACAAGAAGCCTGTGAAGATGAGGAGAGAGAGAAATATGGTTCAAAACAGGGAACAGTTCAGAGTCCCAGTAAGTGAGCTAAGAAACAAAGAAATAGCTAGCCTAATAGGTGCACAGTTTAAAATTCTGGTGGCAAAGATGCTCACAGACTTGATCGACGTATTTGAATACAGCAAACACAGAAGGGAAGAAGTGAAGATTAGGCTAAGTAAAGCAAGGAAGAATATACATTAAACCTATGGTGAAGGGAAGGGAAATGGGGTTCAAATCAATGTTTTGAAACATAAAGAAGAAACAAACAGTCAACCAATATAAAATGAGGGAATGAGAATTGAAAAAAAAAAAAAATGAGGAAAGGCTCAGGAACCTCTGGGAAAGCTTTAAATGTGCCAACATTTGAATCAAAGGGGTGCCAGAAGGAGAGGTGGAAGTGCAAGAACTTGAGCACTTGTGTGAGAAAATAATGAAGGAAAACTTTCCAAATTTGGTGAAGGAAATAGACATGCAAGTTCAGAGAGCACAGAGAGGCCCCAAAAATCTAAATCCAAAGAAGACCATACCAAGACACATAATTAAAATGCCAAAGGTTAAAGATAAAGAGAGAATCTTAAAAACAGCAAGAAAAAAAAAAGAAAAGAGCTACCTACAAAGGGGATCCTATAAGACTATCAGTTGACTTCTCAAAATAAACTTTGTAGGCAAGAAAAAACTGGCAAGAAGTATTCGAAGTGATGAAAAACAAGTACCTACAACTGAGATTATTCTATCTAGCAAAGCTAGATTTGCTAGATTTAGAATGGAAGGGCAGATTAAGTGCTTCCCAGACAAGATTAAGCTAAAGAAGTTCATTATCACCAAACCATTATCATATGAAGTGTTAAAGGGACTTATTTAAGAAAAAGAGGCTGGAAATTATGAACATAAAAAAGACAAACAGCCATGGCTGGTAGCACAGTGATTAAGGTACTGGTCTGCAAACATAAAGGTCACTGGTTTAATTTCCAGCCAAGGCATATAACCAGGTTGCAAGCCAGGTCTCCAGCCAGGTTCGTAGCTGGAGACAGAAAAAGGCAAACATACATTGACATCTCTCTCCCTCTCTGCCTTTCTCCCTTCCCCTCTCTCTAAAAATAATAAATAAAATCTCAAAAAAAATAGACAAACACAACTATCAACAACAGAACCTAAAAAATAAAAACACAAGCAAAAACAAACTAAGCAACAACCAAAATTGAACCAGAATCATAGGAATGGAAATCATTGGGAGGGTTATCAGCTGGGAAGGGGATGGGGGTATAAATGGGGAAATGGTGCAGGGATTAGAAAACATAATTGATGGGTACAGGATAGAGAGTGGAAAGTTAAAATAATAGAGGAAAGGGTGAAATCAGAAAACTTACATGCAAGACCCATGGACATGAACTAAGAGCAGGGTGAGACTGTGGGAGGGAATGGGGGTGTTGCATGGAGGGGAACAAAGGGAAAAGAATTTGGGACAACTGTAACAGCAAAATCAACACAATATACTTATAAACAAAAAAACACTAGTGATAACGATGCTCAGACAACTCCTTGAGTATGGCCATAAAATAAGTGAAGGTTATACAAAGTGAAATAAATAATAATACACAAGAAACCAACAATGATGGGAAGGGATCTAAGATTCAAATCAACTTGGAACAAGTTGAAAGAAAAGGAAGAAATAAACATTCACCCAGAACAGAAAGAAAAAAAAAAAAAAACTGGAAAACAAACAAACAAAAAACGGAGAGGATTAAGAACCTCTGGTACAACTTTAAACCTACCAACATTCGAATCATAGGGGTGACAAAAGAAGAGGAGGAAGAACAAGATGTCAAAAACTTAGGTGAAAAAATAATGAAAGACAACTTTCCTAATTTGGAGAAGGAAATAGGTAAGGAAGTGCAAGCCCTACAAATCTTAGCTGAGGATCCCCTCTTCAAGTAGTAGCATTCCCTAGGAACCACCTGGCATTGGATCCTATACAGTTTAGCTATCATTGCTAGACTAATGGTAGTAGGATGTTGTTCTCTGTATTATTGTTATAGGCTATAGTTTCAGGGGGCCCACCTGCAGCAGATCCATCATATGATGGCCTCACCCGTATAAGGGTGGAGTATCAGTGTAGGGGAACTTGTCCCCTGTCCCGTTCTGTATGTAGCTGGACCTTCCACTGGAGTCTGCCAAATATGTGGCCTCGAGTTCATCTTATTCCAGAGCCCTATAACACTGAGCCCCAAGAATAACCAACATAGCAACCCTGAGCTGATAGGTATCACCTTTATGTATACTGCCTCTTTGTTCTAAGGCATATACAGCCTCCTTTGTTCTAATGAGTGTATAACACTGCCTTTGCTGTATGCTTGCTACTGCTGTACAGGGTGGGGCAACTAACTGTGCCTGTGCTAGCCAACACCCCAAGCCTCCCAGCCTTGTAGTCATTAGCCTACTGCTGCTACAGGAGAGCATGCCAAATCTCCTCAAGGCTCTGGGTTTTCCTTTGCCACCAGACCAGAGGCTCCCCAGCTCTCAAAACTTACAGTCCTGCTCCTGAGACCACATGAGCTAGTGTGTAATTCTGGAGAGAAGGAGGGTACTGGGTGGAGGGGTCAAGGGATAGAAATTGAGATAGGTAACAACATAATAAAATACATTTAAAAATAAAAATACTAAATATAAAAATAAAAGAATTCCTTGAGTTAGTTTTAATTCAGCACTTACTACTGAGTAAATAAGATTTTTAACAGCATCAAAGTAGTTGGTGAGAGATTGCTGCCATGATATTTTGATACCAAATCTTTCTAGACTTTATATTGATAAGCAAGACAAAATCATAGATTTCATAATAATTAGAAATATGCTTTTGCAATCAAATTTAATCCTCCGCTTTTGACGTAATGGTCTTAAAGGAGTAGATCAGTGAAGAAATGGCTCCTGGTGAGGTAACTAAAGTAGGAGGGGTAGGAGGAAAGGGGCACTCTTGTAGATCAGGAGGTTAGCATATAGCATTCTTCCATTAAGGATAATATACTGAGATCAAATCCAACACAGTCTTTTGCAAGTAATCAGTATTGTGAAGTTACTTGATCCAAATGGGATACTAGCATCATATTTCCTGTTCTCTGCATCCTGTAGCTAACAGACAGAATATCCTGTAGTAACCCTCAAGAATTAGAATTGATACATCCCAATGTACAAAGTTCTCAAGATAAATTATTAAATGACCACAATGTAAGTTCAAGATGAGACAACAAAGGGGGAAGGCTATAGTACTGGCCCTGTGACTGAAGAGCTGCTTAATAGAGTTGTGCAGTGCAGATAAAAGGTATTTTAAGATACAGCATGATGTTGGTTCACCTTTTAACACAGCTAAGAAATTCTATGAAATATATTTGGCCAGCCTCCTCTGTAGTCATCCTAGCATGTATTCTAAAGTGACACTACTATTCTGAGACTTTCTTCTTCTACTCTCCTTATTCAAAACAATGACTTTTCTTTTTATTTCACATAGAAATTGGAGGTTATGTGAACTACCTGGATTTTCTGTCCTTCGGTTCTCATTAACACCAATCTCATCAATTTTTCCTATTCAAAGCCTCTCCTCCAATGCAATGCTAATTTATTTCTAAAAGCTGTTGATTTATGAGACCTCAGCATTCCATTTTGCACTGAATCCTTTAGTTCATAGACATGTGATCATATCTTTCACTTTCACACATTTTTCAGTGCACTATCCTTGCTTGGGAGCTCCATATATGTCTACATTTAACCAGCTTACAGAAAGGGAAAACAAACTTCCATTTCTAGTTTTTTAAAAAAATTTAATAGATTTTTAAAAACTCATTATTTTTAAGAGAAGGGCAGGGAAGGAGGAAGAAAGAGAAAGGAACATCAGTGTATGGTTGCCTTTCACCTGTCTCCAGTTAAGGACCTGGCTGGAGACCTGGCTTGAAACCTGGTTATGTGCCTGAATGGGAATTGAACCAGCGTCCTTTGGGTTTGCAGGCTCCATTTGTAGTCTTTTTTTTTTTTTTTTTTTTTAATTTTATTTATTATTTTTCAGAGAGAGGGGAAGGGAAGGGAGAGAGACAGAGAAGGAGAAAAACATCAATGTATGGTTGCCTTTCACCTCTCCAGCTACAGGCCTGGCTGGTGACCTGGCTTGCAACCTGATTATGTTGTCCTGGCTGGCCATTTCTAGTCTTAATGTTGTTATTTGTATCAGACTTATTTTCCACAATATACTAGTACAAAAATGTAACAAAATACATAATGAAATTGCTTAGAAGTATTACAGAAGAACAAATGCACAGATGAGCTACAATTCTAGAAGGAAGGATGCACACAGAAGTGAGTTTTTCACAATACAAAATTTTTAACTGGCAGTGATCCACTACTAGATTTTTTTTAAGAGGCAGATTCTCTGGGCTATGAGAAAGAGATTAGAGTTAGGAGTTGCCAGAATGGCTGATACTTGTAGGGGGAAATCCTACAGAGGAGGGAACTATGGAGGATTAAGCCTACAAATAGAATAATTTTTGGCAGTAAAAAGAAGTAACCTTTTATACATACTACAACATACATGCTGTAATTCATCAAGCAACTATGAAGATAATATTTAATAACATATTAAATAACAAACCAAATAAAGGAGAAAAATTAAATAAATATATCTGAAAAATACAAAAGCAGTAAATAAAAGGTACATGCTGGCAAAAATTAAAGATGAGAGAAATGAAAAACAATCAAATAAAAATATTTTTAAAAATATTTTATCTATTATTTTAGAGAAAAGGTAAGGAAGGGAGGAAGAGAGGGAGAGAAACATCAATGTATAGTTGCCTTTCACTTGCTTCCAGCTACGGATCTGGCTGGAGACCTGGCTTGCAACCTGGTTATGTGCCCTGGCTGGAAATAAAACAAGTGACGTTTAGGTTCACAGGCTGACACCTATCCACTGAGCCACCAGCCAGGGCTGACAAAAAAGAATTTTTTAATTTAATTTTATTGTTGTTGTATTACATTCATCCCCATTTTCCTCCCCTCTGTCCCCTTCCCCACCCACTCACTCCCCTCCAAAGTCAATCTGACTTATTGTCCATGTCCATGGTTCTTCCTTGCTAGTTTCTTGATTAAACTGCTCCCCTTTTTTGCCTCCTCCTTCCCCCTCCCCCCTGTCCACTGACATTCTATTCATTTTATTCATGTATCTGGTTCTGTTTTGCTTGTTTGTTTGTTTTGTTCATTATTGTTCTGTAATGGGTGAGATCATATGGTATTTGTTTTTCACTAATTGGGTTATTTCACTAAGCATAATACTGTCCAGTTCCATCCATGTTCTTGCAAAGGGTAGGAGTTCCTTCTTTCTTTCTGCTGTGTAGTATTCCATTGTGTAAATGTACCAAAGTTTTTGATCCAATAATCCACTGATGGACACTTAGGCTGTTTCCAGCACTTGGCTCTTGTAAATAGCACTGCTATGAACATAGGGGTACTTAGGTTCTTATGAATTGGTGTTGCAGGGTTCTTGGGGTATAGTCTTAACAGTGAAATTGCTGGATCAAAAGGCAGTTCCAGTTTGAGATTTTTAAGGAAACTCTAACTGGACAGTGACATGCAAAAAAATAAAACTAGATCATCAACTTCCACCATACACCAGAATAAACTCAAGATGGATAAAGGACTTAAACATAAGCAATGCCACCATAAAGGTCCTGGAGGAAAATATAGGCAGTAAAATTTCAGATACCCTATGCAAGGGCAAAGGAAATCAAAGAACAAATAAACAAATGGGACAATATCAAACTGATAAGTTTCTGTTCAGCTAAAGAAAATGCCAGCAAAATTCAAAGGGAGCCAACTGTATGGGAAAACATATTTGCCAATGATACCTCAGACAAGGATTTGATCTCCAAAATATATAAAGAACTCATGTGAGTCAACACCAGCGAGACAGACAGCCCAATTAAAAAATTGGCAAAGGACCTGAACAGACAACTCTCTGAGGAGGACATACGAAGGGCTCAAAGGCAAATGAAAGAATGCTTAATTAACATCACTAGCCATTAGAGAGATGCAAATTAAAACCACAATAAGATACCTCCTCACCGCTGTCAGAGTGGCCATCATCAACAAATCCACAAGCAACAAGTGCTGGCAAGGATGTGGGGAAAAGGGAACCCTGATGCACTGTTGGTGAGAATACAGAAAAGGTTTTTAAATCACTATGTTTGTATTTACATAAAATGTAAATTGAATAAATAATTCAGTCAAATGTCAAAGATTGTCAGACTTGATTAAAAGTGAAACCCAAATATACACTGTCAGAATAGAACACAGGTTAAATATTAAAGTAAATAAACTTTGAGAAAATACTGAAATAAAAACAGTAACATTAGAAAACTAGAGCTGTAGAAGAAGCGGACTTTAAGGCAAATTATTACAAGATACAAAGTAACATTTCATTAAAAATAGAAATACAGTAGAAAGATATATTTCTAAATTTGCATAAATCTACCACAGTGACAAAATTTTAAAGACAGAAATTCAGAAGGAGAGTAAGGCAAATCTAGAATCCTGTTTAATTAAACATCCTATTCTCAATAATTGTGAAGGAAGAGCAGGAAAAATTGAGTAAGATTAAAGGTGATTTGAGCAACACAAAAACCAATTTGAACTAATTATCCTATATCAAACATATCCAACATTGGCAATACCGATTCTTTTCAAGTGCAGAAGACACATACATGCATATGGTTAGATAGAGTTAGTGAATGTGTAACACACTGATAATGAAAAAAAAATTACAACATTTAGTAATCCACCAGAAATCAGTAAAGAAGAAATGACAAAACAAAAATATAAAATTAATATAAAACAAGATTGAAAAGGATACAGCAATGATATAAAATTACATAAATATAAATTGGATAAATCAATTTTATGAATAAAAAAAGTCGCTACTCTTCATGTGTGATTTATGAGTGACTCTAAAAATTCTATACTACCCCTACCAAAATATACCAGCAGTTTATTCAAGCTGTATTTGCAGATTGACAAATTCATCTTTATATAGAAAAGCAAAGGGTCATGCATAGCTAATACAATAACAGCATCAGTGAAGGAGGATATCCATTACCTGATAAAGACTGACTATTAATTATAAAGTTACAGTAATTAAGAGTTTTGTTTAGGTACAAGAACAGACAAAATGATGAAGAGACCCATGTGGGCTACATAGAAATACGTGTACCCACAGACTGTTGCTTGTGGAATAATCATAAAAAGGTTAATTTTCTACAAATGATGCTGGCTTTTTTGAATCTCTATATGGAAAAAGATAACTTGATTTGCATATTATACCATGAACAAAATCATTACAGATGAAATGTAGACTTTCATGTATAAAGCAAAATAATAACACTTGTAGAAGAAAACAGAAGAATATCTTCATAACCTTGAGTTAGAAAATATAGGGCACAAAATTATTGACAATTTAAACTTTGCTAAAGATAAAAATTTCTTTATAAAAATATCATTAAGAAATAGAAAAAGCAAGTCATGATTTGTGAAAATATAATTGCAATTCACATATTTAAAAATACAAACATTCAGAATTTATACAGAATTTCAACAAATCAATAATAAAAAGGATAAACAACCAAATAGGAAAAATGGTCAAAAAATTGAATGTCTATTTCACAGAAGAATCCTAACATAATTAGGCATCAGAGAGATACAAATGAAAACAACAATAAAATCGTGCACACCACTGCCAGATTGGCTAAAATGGAAAAGCTGGGAAATACACATGTTGGCAAAGATGCAGAGTAACTGTCATACTTTGCTGATGAGAGTGAATGTTAGTATCATCACTTAAAAAGCCTTAGCAGTTTTCTACAAAACTAAATATGTGTTCTCTATTATAATTTAATACTTTCATTCTTACATATATAAATCCAAGAGAAATGGGTACAGAGCTACCAAAATATATGAACAAGAATGTTAATAGCAGCAATAATTATAATCACCAAAACCAGGCAGTAACTATAACAATCAAGAACACATCATCAATGATGACTAAACAAAAATAGGGGATAAAAATTTGGGATATATTCACACAATGGAACACAATGGAACATAAAGAGCAAATTATAGCTACTTATAACAACATAGGTAATTTTGCAGTCAAAATTTGAGAGAAAGAAGCTAGACACAAAATAATTTGTTTCACATGATCCTACTTCTATGGTGTTAAAGAGTAGGCAAGTGTAATATTGTATTATGATAGAAATCAGTGCAGCATTTTTGGTGGGGGGTGGAATGTGAGGAAACACAAACAAGTCTTCTATGGTGATGAAAATTGTCTATATCTTGAATTGGGTGGTGGTTACAATGTGTGTCCGAAGATATTTATGAAGCTGTCCCCTACTGAAAGATCTGTCTGTCTCTCTCCCTCTCTCTCAGTTTTCTGTCTCTTAATGCTCATGGTGATTACTTCACTACCTCCTGTACCAGGTTTACCTCTCACCACTCCACTGAGCCTGCTAAACTCATTAGGTTAATCAATTAGGACCCTTTTGTAAAATCCAATGGGTATTTTAAAATTCCAAACTTCTTTGCCACCTTTCAAATCATTTATTGCCTCCACCCTCACCCCCACCATCCCTCACCAGACTTTATCAGTTTGTGCTGCTTCCTGTCCTTTCACATTCCCCATAGGAGTTGGCTAGGGTTTTGACAGCACAGAGCTTATCTTTCTTTGTTCACAGCAGTTTAAAATGCCCTCCTCTGGGCAGATGGATTACAATAAAGCATTTGTTTTAACAGATCAGTTAGCAAAATGACCCCTATATTGGATTGGAACCAGCTGTGCTGCTGTGAAGATGGTCTTGTACATGGACGGAGAGCTTCTTCAGACATTTTCCCCCTATCCTTTGGCTGGGAGCTCTATTGTAGAACTTTACCTGGACAAGTCTTCCTTGCAATACATTTTCTGGAATAAGTTTGTCAAAATCCTATTCATTAAGTGAAATTCAATTCAACTGTGACCCTCTTTCAGCTGTACTCACACTTTAGGCAGCCTGGTAAAGGTATCTGCTTGCTTATTCAGTGGATCCACAGTCCTCCATTAAAGCAGGTAATATTAGATTGTACTTGTTTGCATGTTTCATTTCAATGTAAACTCTAACCTATAAAGGCAGAGATATATCTTTCAATTCTGTAAATTCAGTAACATACACACAATGTGTCCTATAAAAGCAATTTATATCTTTGTGTTGAATAAATAAATTAATAAACCCAGCAGCAAGTGAAGATAAAATAATATCTATAAAATATACTAATTGAAAATTTTGTGTAACCAAAGTAGGGAAACCAAGGTGGGGGTTGCAGCCCAAGTCCTGCTTGCATGACCCAAGGTTGCTCTGGATGTGACCACATGTCTTCACCACCAGTGCACCCACCACTGGGTCTCAGTTGCATTCCTCTACACCCAACTGCTTGCACAGGTGCCCACAGTTCCATCCTCCAGGACCACCTATCCCAGGAACGGGTGTATGGTGAAGAGTCAGCCTTACTCCCCAGGTTTGGTGAAGAAGGCATGAACTCCTCAGGACAGGAAAAACACAACCTTATTGGAAAAGCACCTGAAGGTACCTCCAGCCCCAGACCCAGGGGACCAAGATAGCAAAGGAGTAAGTGGAGCTACACTGATGTACTCCCAGGACCAATCTGGAATTACAACTTAATTAGGAAAACATCATCTGGAATAACCAACAGAACACCAGCTAGAAAGAAACCTTATAACCATGGACAGAAGAGGCTGCTTCATCACAGTGTGACTGGCTGACTAGGCCCAGGCTATGGAATGGTATGACATCATCAGAGTGAATCCAGGAAGTAAAGAAAGTGCACCTCTACATGACAGAAGGTCACACCACAAAGATAAAAATTCAAAAAAACCCAATCTAAAAAGCAAAAGCAAACAAGACAGGCATCCAAAAATGGGGAGAAAAATAAATAGTCTATTACCAAAAGCAAAGGAGGAATCCTCAGAAAGACCATTAAATGAAATAGAGGCAAGCAAACTATCAGACATGGAATTTAAAATAATGATGATAGAAATGCTCAATGAGCTCAGCCAGCTCAAAGAAAACTACGAACACTCCAGGGAAACTATGAACTCCAGGGAAGCTACAAAGAACTTATTGAGAACTACACAAGCATTAAAAATGACATATAAACTAAACTATCAATAAGAGGCAGGAGGAAATGCAGAATATAATTTCCAAATTGAAGAATACAGTAGAAGGAATCAAAAGCAGGCTAGAGGAAGCAGATGATCTGATCAGGTAGCTGAAGGACAACACTGATAAATAATCCAGAAGAGTACAACAAAATGAAAAAAGACTGGAAAAGAATGAAGAGGTTTTAGGAGGGCTGTCGGAAAACAAGAAATGAAACAATATCCATATTATTGGGATACAAGAAGGAGAAGAAAAACAAGAGATAGAAAACCTATTTGAAAAAAGTAATTATGGAAAACCCCTAACTTAATGAGTGAAAATGTCACTCAAGTTCAGGAAGCACACAGGGTTCCAATGAAGAGGAACTCAAAGAGACAAACTCCAAGATACATCCTAATTAAAATGGCAAATTTCAAAGACAAGCAGAGAATCGTAAAATCATCAAGAGATATAACTAACATATAAGGGGGCTCCAATAATGTTATCAGCTGTTGTCTCAAAATAAATGCTAAAAGCCAGAAGGAACTGGCAAAAAATATTTAAAGTAATGAAAAATGAAGGCCTGCAACCATGAATACTCTACCCAGAAAGACTCTTATTCAAAATGAAAGGTGAAATAAGAAGTTTCTGAGATAAAAGAAGGCTGAAAGACCACATCTCCACCAAAGCACCATTGAAAGAGATGATAAAGGGTCTGCTTTAATAAGGTGAGGAAACAGAGAGAGATAGAGAGAAACAGGTACAAAGGAGAACAATGTCAATGAGTAAGTATCTATCAATTATAACTTTAAATGTAAACAAATTAAATGCACCAATCAAAAGACATAGGGTAGCTGAATGGATAAGACCCACATATATACTGTGTACAAGAGACCAACCCCATAACAAAGTATAGACACAAATGGAAAGTGAAGGGATGGAAAAATATATTTCAAGAAAATGGACACTGGAAAAAGGTTGGAGTAGCAATACTTATTTCAGACAAAATAGATTTTACAATGATTTTACAGAAAATGAGGCAAAAAAAGGATATTTCATAATACTTAATTGAACGATCTATGAAGAATATGTAATTCTTGTAAACATATATGTACCCACCATAGGAGCACCCAAATATATAAGAAAAATCTTGGAGGACTTCAAGAAGGATATAGACAGCAACACACTCATACTAGGGAATTTTAATACTCCATTATCAAAAATGGACAGATCTTCAAGGCAAAATACACCAGGAGTGTTGGAACAACACTCTAGATGAATAGGACTTAACTGATACATACATAACTTTTAACTTTTAACCCCAAAGAAGCAAAATACACATTCTTTTCAAATGCACATGGAACATTCTCAAAGATAGACCATATACTAGGACACAAGACAAGCCTTCACATATACAAGAAAATTGAAATCATACCAAGCATCTTCTCAGGTCACGATGGATTGAAACTAGAAACCAACCTCAAGGGAAAAAAACAAAAACACTCTAACTCATAGAGACTGTATAAGATGCTTTTAAGTAAGGAATGGGTAAACAATGTGATCAAAGATGAAATAAAAGTTTCTGGAAACAAATGGCAATGAATACACAACAGCCCAAAACATATGGGACACAGCAAAGGCAGTCCTCAGAGGGAAATTCATAGCAGTATAGGCCTACCTAAAAATGATATATAAGAAGCTTATACAAATAACCTAACCATAAAGCTGCATGAACTAGAAAAGCAACAACAAACAAAGCCCAGAGCAAGTAGAAGGAAGAAAATAATCAAGATCAGAGCAGAATTAAATAACTTAGAGACTAAAATTACAATTAGAAGAATCAATAAATCCAGGAGCTGGTTAGTTAAAAAAATAAACAAAATTGACAAACCCTTAACCAGACTCATCAAGTAAAAGAGAGAGAGGACCCAGATAAACAGAATCAGAAATGACGAAGGAGAAATTACAACTGATACTTCAGAAATACAAAGGATTGTAAGAAATTACTACAAACAGCTATATGACAAGAAATATGACAACCTGGGTGAAATGGACACATTTCTGGAAAGATATAATCTACCAAAACTGAACCCAAAAGAAGCAGAAATCCTGAATAGACCAATAACAACTAGTGAAATTGAAGAAGTAATCCAAAATCTCCCAAAGCACAAAAGCCAGTCCAGATGGCTACACAGGTGAATTTTACCAAACACTTAGAGAAGAACGAACTCCTATCCTTCTCAATTTACTCCAAAAAGTCCAAGAAGAGGGAAGACTCCCAAACTCTTTCTATGAGGCCAATACTTTCTAATCCCAAAACCAGGTTAAGACACAACTAAGAAAGAAACTACAGGCCAATATATTTGATGAACATAGATGCTAAGATTCTCAAGAAAATATTGGCTGACTGGATCCAGCAATACATTAAAAAGATCATACACCATTATCAAGTGGGTTTCATTCCAGGGATAAAGGGTGTTACAACTATTGCAAATCAATAAATGTAATACACCACATAAAGAAACTGAAACACAAATACCATATGATCATATCAATAGATGCTGAAAAAGCATTTAATAAAGTACAGCAACCATTCATGATAAAAACCGTCAGCAAAATGGAAATAGAGGGAACATACCTCAATATCATAAAGGCCATCTATGAGAAATCTGAAGCCAACATCATATTCAACAGGCAAAAACTAAAAGCTTTTCCCCTAAGATCAGAATAAGACAAGGCTGTCCACTTTCTCCACCTCTATTCAACATTGTTTTAGAATTCCTAGCCATAGCTATCAGAGAAGTAAAAGGAATCAAATGTATCCAAATTGGAAAGGAGGAAGTCAAACTGTCATTATTTGCAGATGACATGATAGTGTGCATACAAAACCAAATAGGCTCCACCAAAAACTTACTCAACCTAATAAGCCAGTTTAGGAAAATAGCTGGATATAAAGTCAATATCCAGAAATCAAAAGCATTTTTATATACCAATAATGAAATATCAGAAATAGAAACTAGAAATCAAATCCCATTTACCATAGCAACAAGAAAAATAAAGTACTTAGGAATCAACTTAACCAAGGAGGTAAAAGACCTGTACCCAGAAAACTACAGAACATTGAAAAAAGATATTAAGGAAGATACAAATAAATGGAAGCATATACCATGTTCGTGGATGGGAAGAATTAACATCATTAAAATGTCCATACTACCCAAAACAATCTATAGATTCAATGCCATCTCAATTAAAATACCAATGATACATTTCACAGAGATAGAAAAATATTTCAAAAGTGTATATGGAGCAAAAATGCCCAGAAATAGCCTCAGCAAACTTGAGAAAGAAGAACTAGGTAGGAGGAATCACAATACCAGACATAACAAACTATACTACAAGGCTACTATAATCAAAACAGTCTGGTACTGGCATAAGAATAGACATATAGATCAATGGAACAGAATAGAGAGCCCAGAAATAAACCCAGGACTCAATGGTCAATTAATATTTGACAAAGGGGGAAGAAACATAAAATGGAGTAAAAATAGTCTCTTCAACAAATGGTGTTGGGAGAACTGGACAGGGACATGCAAAAAAATAAAATTAGACCACCAGCTTACATCATACACTAGAATAAACTCAAGGTGGGTAAAGGACTTAAACATAAGTTGTGCCGCCATAAAGGTCCTGGAGGAAAATATAGGCAGTAATATTTTAGATATCCTATGCAGAAATAAGTTTACTGATACTTCTTTAAGAGCAAAGGAAAGGAAAGAACAAATGAACAAATTGGATTATATCAAACTGAAAAATTTCTGTTCAGCTAAAGAAAACATCAGCAAAAATAAAAGGTAACATATTTGCCAATGATACCTCAGACGAGGGTTTGATATCCAAAATATATAAATAACTTATGCAACTCAACATCAGGGAGACAGACCGCCCAGTTAAAAAATGGGCAAAAGACCTGAACAGACAACTCACTGAGGAAGACATACAAAAGACCCAAAGGCATATGAAAGAATGCTCAACATCACTGGCCATCAGAGAGATGCAATTTAAAACCACAATAAGATACCACCTCAAACCTGTCAGAATGGCAATCATCAACAAATCAACAAACAACAGGTGTTGGCAAGGATGTGAGGAAAAGGGGACCCTGGTGCATTGTTTCTGGGAATGCAGGCTGGTGCCGCCACTATGGAAAACATTATGGGGTTTCCTTAAAAACCTTAAAATGGAACTGCCTTTTGCTCCAGCAATTCCACTACTGGGACTATACCCAAAGAATCCTGAAACACCAATTCATAAGAACCTAAGTACCCATATGTTCATAGCAGTGCTATTTACAAGAGCCAAGTGCTAGAAATAGCCTAAGTGCCCATCAGTGGATGATTGGATCAAAAAACTTTGATACATTTATACAATGGAATACTACACAGCAGAAAGAAAGAAGGAATTCCTACCCTTTGCAAGAACATGGATGGACCTGGACAGTATTATGCTTGGTGAAATAAGCCAGTCAATGAAAGACAAATACCATATGATCTCACCCATTACAGGACAATAATGAACAAAACAAACAAATAAGCAAAACAGAACCAGATACATGAATATAATGAATAGACCTTCAGTGGACAAAAGGGAGGGAGAAGGAAGGGGCAAAGAAGGAGAGCAGTTCAGTCAAGGATCTAGCATGGAAGAACCATGGGCATGGACCACAAGAGCCATATAATTTATGAGGGGGGGGGAGTCAGTGGGTGGGGAAGGGGACAGAGGGGAAGAAAAATGTATTGGATGTAATACAATAATAAAATTAAATTTAAAAAACCTTTGATACATTTACACAATGGATTATTACACAGCAGAAAGAAAGAAGGAACCCCTACCTTTTGTGACAACATGGATAGAACTGGGGACTGTTATGCTTAGTGAAACAAGCCATTCAGTGAAAGACAGATACCATATGTTTTCACCCAATACAGGAGACTAATGAACCAAACAAATAAACAAGTAAAAGAGAACCAGAGGCATAGAAACAAGGAACAGACTTTCAGTGTGCTGAGGGAAATGGGGAGGGAGAGAAAGAGGCAAAGAAGGGTAACATTTTAGTCAAGGAACTAGCATGGATGACCCATGGACATGGACAACATGTGGGATTGACTATGGGAAGCGGGATGGGGAGAGTGGAGTAGGGGAGAGCAGTGGAGGAAAAGTGGGAGAAATTTAATACAACAACAATAAAATTAAAGTATAAAAATTTTTAAATAAAAATGTATATACTAATTGAAATGATATAATCAGATTGAAATTTAGGAAAACTGAAAAGTTTAGAGTTTGTAATAGTTAATAGAGTTATATAGGGTAAAAATGTTAGTCTAATTTAAACCTAAAGCCAGTAGAACTTCATTTCACTTATGTTTACTTGGTGTATGTTTAGTAGCTAATATATACTCTACCAATCAAAGGCTATAATTTTACAAACTAAATAACAAGGAGCTGTATTCATCTGAGTTTGTCTTATTTTATGAATTTTCTAACATATAAATTTTAAATAATTTGTTGGACATGCCAAAGTAGGACAATATCTTCATCTTGTTTCTTGCAAAGAGTCCAAAGTAAAATTTACTAACTCATTACAAAATGTTCTTACCTAAAGATTTAACATTACAGTCAGCCAAATGAAAATATGCAATGGTATAGAAACAGAGATTTTAAAGATAGTTTGCAATATTTCAAGAATTTGCATTTTGAGTTTAATTTCCACAGCAATTGTTATGAATAAAATTCATTTTTAAATTTTGAAAGCCTCAAGTAGATTAAATGATTCTGAATGAACAATATTTATTATATAAGACATTGTGCCAGACACCATAGGTGACATAATAGAGTAAATGAGCTATTAAGACATTGTCCTTATTGAGGTAGGGAGAAATATACACAAATAGATCACTGATTTGAGACATAAATTACTTGGTTTGGCCTTCTGTAATATGCCCTGACAAACCACAGCACCACCAGGTGTAAAAATCTATAGCAAATTCATATTTAAAAAGATAGTCATTAACTATAATTTTGGAACAATTCTGTTCATTAGACTCTTTCCATATTTAAATTCTTGCTGAAAGAAGTTCTGGAGAAATCTTCATTAGCAATAGAGTCTTTCTGTTAATGAACATTCTCATATCTAGCTCTGCCTCTCTGAATCTTTACAGCTATTCAGACTCATAAATCCATCTGACATGTGACCTCTCGAGGAATTCAGTGTTCAGGATCATTTCTGTGGCTCTTCACTTATAGTGGCTCTTCCTCTGTACTTATGCTGGGACATGTGCATGATATCTTTTCAATGTGAGACAATTCTTTCACTCTCATGGCCTCTTATCCTACTTCTACTTTACTTCTACCTTTCAGTTCAGAGTTCTTTCCCTCCTGAGCAAATGAACTACAGGAAATTCTGTTTCTCTGCAAATTTCACTATTTGAGTTGAGAATTGTAGTGGGACACAGATGTGAAAGTTGAAGGTTTAGAGGAGTTTTGAGAATTTTTCTTTTCTATCTTGCTCTCTCAAGAAAGAACCCCATCTGTCTGCTCTCAAAATTTCAGTCTTTCTTCTATAAGTATAAGTACCATTTACCAAAACGATGTGCTTTCCTTTTCACACTGCATGAGGGAATATAGGGGAAGAGAGTAATAGCTACACCACCTATTTCTGTCACATATGTAGAAAACAGTTAACTTTGAGAAAGGAAATTTCTTGGATAGTAAACAATAAAATTTCTCTGAAAATGCTTTGTCTCATCTGCTGTCTAACAAAAATGTGATTATCATTATACTTAGGTAATTGAACTATATTCTCTACGGGAAAATATTGTCAGTTTATTTATAATTAGGTTGTTTTCAAATTTTCAGAAATAATAAGAGTAAAAGGATTTAAAATTTAGGAATTAAGTAGAACATTTTCAATTGAAATAATGATATTTTATGTAAATTTTTTTTTACCTCCTATCTTGTTTTGGTCTTGTTTCCTTTGTTTTTTTTTCTTTTAGTATATTATTTAAAGTTCTCAGTTGAAGAATAAGTATAATTTATTTAGAACTGATAAGGAGACATAATACATGCAGAAAGAACTAAGAGGTGGATGCAAAAATATTGTAAAGACAGAACTGATGGTTTCAAGAACCTAATTGTGCAAAGATAGCAGCAGTTGTCTTGACCAAAAAAATTTGGAAACCAGGAAGAGGAGCAATCCTTAAGAAGAGACACATAGATCTTGAAAGGCCTCAAGATCTCCTATAAGAAGTATTTCAGAACATGTTGAAAATACAGGTCAGAGTATAGGGGAACAGGACACACCTAGAGACAATGCTTTTATAGTCTTTTGCATATTAAATAATGGCAAGTGCTTGAAATCACCAAACTCATGAATTTAAGGAGACTGAGGAGTTGATGCAAAATTAAGCAGAAGAATGAGAGAACAAGTTGAGAGTTGGGAAGAAAATCAAGAGAGGACATTTTGCAGAAGGCAAGTGAGAGGAATCACTGAGAGGCAATCACATCAAGTGATGCTGACAGAAATTCAGAAAATTAGACAATGGAATGAGGTGGAATCATGGAAAAGAAAGCATTAGTAAAAGGAAAACTTGAAATACTTGAAGACTGATGAAAAAGAGTTTGATAGAGTAAATATATATGACAGACAGGGAAGATCATATTGAAGAAGTATTCCAGAGAATAGCATGGTATAGATTATCACAGGTGGAGGGACTTGTTTTAGAAAGTGAGTGTTTTGTTTTGTTTTGTTTTTTTCCTTTCTCTAATTTGGAGGGAAAAGGGGAAAGATAATGGTGAACACGCACCAGGAGAATTTGAGTAATGAGGAAAAGGAGTTGGGGTTAACTCATCTACATTTTCAATGCAGTGGGATTTAAAGATATCTAAATCAGATAATATGTAATATGGTATATGCTTGAGAGCTTGAGGTATGATGATTAGAATTGCTGATGTGGGAAATGGTAGTAAAGATTTCAGAGCAGTATTTGGAATCTAAATAAGGTTGGTTAGTATGAGTTTATAATGCAACTATTTTAAGTTCCTTTTTTCTCCAGAAATACTTGAGTCAGAATTTTAAAAATATGCATTTTTGGTCCATTTTATGGAAGAAACACTTTCAAAAAAGAACGTACAAAGATTTTGCTTGGAGAGAAGGTGTTTAACATCAGAGATTTTAGAAATTAGTGGTGCCGGTCTAGTTTTTCGGGGGAGAACTGAGGGTGAAATGGAGGTAAATGTTATTGGAAGAAGAGGTGCACTTTACTGTTCAGATGTGTCTTTCATATGTATTTTGAAGCCTTCACAGATGGTGAAAGTAATTAGAATGGAAAAGAACTTAAAACCAGAAGTTATCATAATTGAAGTGTCATTATAATTAAAATAAACAGAATAGAAACCCCTCCTGAAGATATTTAACCCTTGCTAGGAACCAAAAATATTCACCTTCATTAAAATAAAAAATTTATTTCTTTATGAAGCATCCACAAGGGCAAGTTAAAGGAAACTTTCTGCAACTCATTGTATACATTTTTTACTTTCCAGCAAGCTGGCTTCTAAATGCCCTTAATTGACACCCTGACTGGGTTAATGTACTAATTGTAAGGAGCCTGTGCAGGCATGATCCAGTATCAGCAAGAAATTGGCTCAGACACTGTGAACTAATAAATGACTATATAAACAGTGGGGGATATATACCCTTTAGAGGATGAGTAGGAAAAGGGGCACTATAATGGAGAAAGCCAAGGACATACATGCTTATGAGTCATGGGGAGAGATGGAACTACTTGAGTACTAATGTGACATTGACATTTTTGACACAGCATTCCAGCATCACATAGTAAACCAGATTTTGTTTTTCTGCATTTTGTTTTATATCTTTATAGAGACCCACCTCCAGTATTTAGGACTCATGTATGCCATGTGACTAGTCACACTAATTTTTTAGCTTTCACTAGTCCATTCTTTTTCTCTTGTGGAAAGTGGATGAGTGACCACAAGATTGGCAAGAGAGCTGCACAAAGAAGATTTTGAACCAAGAGTTTTTGATAGTTCAGTTTGCTCCATATTAGGTTCCATATATGGGTGAAATCGTAGGGTATTTGTCTTCTCTCACTGGCTTATTTCATTCCACATACTGAACTAATAGGCAAAATAGAGACAGACATATAGATAGAAAGCAGGCTGACAGCTCTATGGTGGGGTAAGGGTGATTAAGGGGTAAAGGTATTGAGCAAAAGAGAAAAAGATCTCATGGACATAGATAACAATATGGTGGTTGTGGGGTGGAGGGGATAGGGGAGGTGGAAGACAGTATAAGGGGAATAAAAAGTAATGGAAATACAATAAAATGAATTTTAAAATATAATAAGTAATAAATAAATAATACAATTTCAATAAACAATAATTAGTGACCAACAATGAGGAGGGAACAATGAGAATACATCATCTGGAGGGAATGAGAGTGAAAGTCAGTTACAGGGAGAATCAGGAGCATTCAAGGAGCCATAGGGATCAGAATATACACCTCTTCCACTTTCAGGACATGAGGTACTCAGGCTACAGCAGAAAAAAGTTGCTTCTATTTGAAAACATTTTGTTTCAGTTAAATCATGGAAGTGGCCAAGATGAAACTTAAAATATGGAAAAGTTAATGACTACAGAAGGTTTTAGGAGGCTGAGAAGCTGATGTTCAGATGATATTTCAAGAAAAGGCTTGGACTTTCAATAAGGTCCATATTAAAACAGGGATGAGAAGTGTTGTAGGTGTCAGGTCTGGAAGAAAGGTGGGTGATGATGTCTAGTGCTAAGATCCAAAATTATTTACTCAGTGCTCCAGTATGTTACAGGGTAGTGGTTCCCGAAACCCCTCTGTGTATTAACTGCCTTTAAAGAGCACCTCATATCTAAAGTTTCTCTCTTTTATCAACACTGGAGAATTAGGTACTGTTTTGTTTCTATAGCGGTTGGTGATTACCCTTTGATATACTGATTTAAAATTGTACTACTTTTTTGAGTTCAAGGTTTACATCTTAGCTCTGCAAGTAAGAAGTTATTTGAGGGATTATATCAGTAAAAGACAAAAAGCTTAATACAGTATTTAATCCTAGATCTAGGCAATGATAAAATAATTATGGTGATGACAGATAGAATAATAATAGGAGAACAATGATTTATCTATTAATTGTTAGCATACACATTCATTACAAATTCCTATAGATTAGACATCATTTCCTTTATCCTTTAATCAAGTCTTTGTGTTGTAACTAGGGAAGAGGTAAGTGGATATTCTATCCAAGAACTCTGAAACGAAGACTGAGGCTAAGAGGTAATGAGTCAGTCTGGGTTGGTCTCCTAAAGATAGAAGGTTAACTTAGGGATCATGGGTAAATCATGACTGGTAAAATCCAAGACGTCTTTATAATACACATTTTTTCACAGACCCTAAGTGCTTGAAATGAGTCATTTCACTGAAGATTTAGGAATCCTGTCTCTTTCATAGCTAGAAAATAATTTAACAAATAAAACAGAGATGCAGATAATAATTTATATAAGTGGGTAGAGCCATCAAGAAGAGATTCTAATAAGACCAAATCTCAAGGGTCTCCCATGACTCTAATTTTTATCTTTATTTATTTTTTAAATATTTTATTCATTATTTTCAAAGAGAAGGTCAGGAAGGAAGGGAGAAAGGGAGAGAAACAGCAATGTATGGCTGCCTTTCAACTGCCTCCAGCTAAGGACCTGGCTGGAGACCTAGCTGACAACCTGGTTATGTGCCCTGACTGGGGACTTGAACCAGTGACTTTTGGGTTCATAGGCCAGCACCATTTCATGACTATAAATTTTTAATATTTTATTTATTATTTTTAGAGAGAGGGGACAGGAGGGAGAAAAAGGGGGAGAAAAATGATTGGTTGCTTCTTGCATGCCCTGACCAGAGACCTGGCTGCAACCCAGGTATGTGCCCCAACAGTGAATCAAACTGGTGACCTTTGGGTTTGTGGGAGGATACCAAACCCACTGAGTCACACCAGTCAGGGCCTCCCATGACCATCTCAATAGAAGAGTCACAGAGTCAGATTCAACCAACATTTACTGAGGGCCTACCATGTGCAAGCCACATCTCACACTGATAACAATTCTAACTATTGCTGTCCCCACAAAGGATACATGATTTGCAACATTTCAAAATTGTGATTCAGGCTCATTGACTTGAAACTTTGTGTTTTTCTTCTTCTATATGGGTATCATTCAAGATAATAGTTTATTTATTTATTTATTTATTTATTTGTAGTAGAAAATTGATTCTTAGAGCACAGTTAACACCTATTTATCAAAAGGGCTATTTCTAATTCATTTATTTGTTTTTTCCCCCATTCCAAAATGATAGGACAACCAAAACAGATAGGTAAGATAATTTGGTCAAAGATAATGAAACAGAAAATTAAGTAAAAATCATTAATAAGATTTATCAGTTTCTTTTTATTGCAAGTAGAAGGGTTCTGAACTTACTATCAATGAAAGAGAAAAGGAAGGAGGAAGAAGGAATTTAACATCTTATACTTGTCCCCTTACTATAACTTGTATTTTCTTATTTGAGTTATCACTTAGAATATGATTGAAAAAATCAAGTGTTTTTATATCTTTAGTACCTCTCATTGTTTCTAGTATACAGTGAAAGAATAAATGAATGCCTAAGTGAATAATGATGAAAACAATGAATCACCCCATAAGATTGTAGGAATTAGCTCATAATTATTTTGTAATGGTTTGCTCCCACTGCCACACTGAAGTGCATGAACATCCTCCACACAACTGGGTTCATAAATAATCACTGCTTTGTACTTTCCTCCTTCTTAAATATATTGTCAATGGAGTTAATGTTCCCCCTCAGACACAAAATGAAATGTATTCAAAAGTTTCTCTGGCTTTAATTTTACCTAATGAAGAGATATCTCCTATGCAATGTTATGTTTTCAAGTGTGGACATAAGGGTAAACAAAAGAAATTACCAATGCTAAACCATAGTTAAAATAAAATGACTATTTTCCACAATCAATAATATATTTTACATGTTGTAGCACTCCAGCAGGTTACCATGGCTAGCCCTTCAAACACAATTGAATATATTTGAATGCATGGCTAGGTTCCCAGTCTTGGACAGCTGCATTTCTCCACAACATTCAGGTAGATTCTCTGGCACTTACAAATTTTATGTAACAAAAACTTGTTAGAATTTATGAACAATTTTATTAATTTATGGTGTGCTTTCCTTTCTACAGCTTTATACTGCCAGAGGCAAGAATACCTTATATTCTTCTTTATTCCTTTCAAATTAGGCAAACTATTTTTTTAAAGATTTTATTTATTATTTTTGAGAGAGAGGGTAAGGGAGAGAGGCAGAGAGGGAGAGAGACATCACTGTATGGTTGCTTTTCACCTGCTTCCAGCCATGGAACTGGCTGGAGGCCTGGCTTGCAACCTGGTTATATGCCCTGGCTGGGAACCGAACCAGTGACCTTTGGGTTTGCAGGCCAGCACCTTATCCACTATGCCACCAGCCAGGAGGCAAACTATTTTGATCCAATATTGAGCCCGCAATTTGCTTAGAAATTATTTTAAAATTTCATAGGATAATTCAATAATTTTAATAGGACAATGTCTAGAAATAGATATAGTCCTTCAAAGTTTTCACAAAATATTTAAATCACCTTAATTGAAACTTAATTGAATAAATAACAGATTCATCTCTGAAGTATGATAGATGTTTAATGTATTTTAAAACTTAAATTATGAAAATAGATAATTAATGTTTATTTAGAACTATAACAGATATTCAAAGGAAAAGTGGCATTTATTCACAAAGATAGAAGGAAAATGAACCTATAATATCTTCCCCAAAGAAAGGAAGAAAATGTGAAGTTTAACATCTCATATTTCTTAGCTATTGTTCTATTTTGCTTTATCCATTTATTTCCCAAATATTAATATGCAAACAATAACATAAAGAATGAACTGTTTTTTTAATTTTGCATAGCCAAGTATGTCTTTAAATTTCACAAATTAGAAAAGTATGTGCATTCACTATTGTGCAAGTTGTTTTGTGAAATAACTCTAAAAATCATAGTTTATATGGTACATCAATGTGTGGTTGTGTGGTCTTATAAGAAAGACCTCAGCAGCGCATGATGTGGTTGTTAAGGGAACCCTCGTACACTGTTGGTTGGAATGTAGGCTGGTGCAGCCACTGTGGAAAAGAGTATGGGGTTTCCTTAAAAAACTAAAAATGGAACTGCCTTTTGATCCAGCAATTCCACTACTTGGACTATACCCAAAGAATCCTGAAACACCAATTCATAAGAACCTATGTACACCTATGTTCATAAGCACTATTTACAATAGCCAAGTGCTGGAAACAGCCTAAGTGTCCATCAGTGAATGATTGGATCAAAAAACTTTGGTGCATTTACACAATGGAATTCTATATAGCAGAAAGAAAGAAGGAACTTGTACCTTTTGTAACAACATGGATGGAACTGGAGAATATTATGCTTAGTGAAATAAGCCAGTCAGTGAAGGACACATATCATATGATCTCACCCATTACGGGACAATAATGAGCAAAACTAACAACAAGCAAAACAGAACCAAGTATATGAATACAAGGAATAGGCCTTCAGTGGTCAGGGGGAATGGGGTTGGGGGGAGGGGGAGGCAGAGGCAAAGAAGGGGAGCAGCTTAGACAAGAACCTAGTATAAAGGAACCGTGGACA
>PVIW01003200.1:0-118521 GCA_004026585.1 Noctilio leporinus | reverse complement strand
ATATGACTTTTTAAACTGAGGTATTGATTTAAAATTGTAGAATAGTGCCAATGAAACTTTCATTACTACCTATTAGGATTCTCTAGTGAAATTTAAGCCAGTAATGCTTTCAATTAGTATACATACTTCAGAAGAAGATAGATGTGGATTTTACAACATAAATATAAAATCTTTCTCTTCAGTAGTTTCTAGTTCCTTAAAACTTCACCAATTTTAATATGTATTTGAGGCTACAATTAGTTTCTCTGTTTTTGAGAATCTACTACTATATGATGGTAATGGTAATTAGTCCCTCTGAAATGTTTATATTAAACTTGTTAAATGCTCTCATATTAGGGTGATTTTGTGAAGCTTAGTGATTTTTCTTTTTGTCATTTTCATAGTAAATGGCTAACCACAAATTGTTCCTTATTTTCATTTAAGCTCTCTAGTCTCTAGCCTCTAACTTTTGGGGAAGAAAAAAATGCACTAATACATGAGCCAAGCTATGTTCTGGCTTGGGGTGCAAAATTCTGTGAGGAAGAATTCAAAGCAAACCAGAAAACTTTCACTTCATTACAACTGCATTAGTGTAAGAAGTCTCCTATCCTCTAGTAGCTGTTTTATGAGGTGATAATGAGGGGAAAATGCTTTGGCCTAGACAATAACAACATATTTTAAAGTGGGTTTAGAACAGATTATTTCAACCTACTTAATCTAATAATATAAGAGGTTTAAATGACATCTTCTGGTTAAAAACAAAGTCTTTTAGATTAGAAAAAAATGAAGGACCAAAGTATATTGATGGATTTAATGAATTAAGTTATTAAAAAAAAAAAAGAAAGAAAGAAAGAAAGAAAGTAAGCCTGAAGCCCTCCTTTAAACCCACAGCTACTATTGTCCTCTAGACTTTTAGTATATCATTTGGCATTCTTAATAACAGGCCAATAGGTCTGAATTCATTGCTGATAATCTAAGTCTTTTAAATTATGTTCAATGTTGTCCTTACTATTAGCATAGGTAGCTAGATAGTAATAAAGGAAGGGAGGTAAGGGAATCAGACATTATTAAGCATAATAAATTAAGGAGCTGAATAACAAGTCCACTTCCCTAGGAATGTGCTGCCACTCATAGGCTCCCCAGGAGACTACTGTATCATCCATTTTTGGGATATAATCCCTGAAGGGTCAGAAAGGATTGTTACAGGTCATTAACCAGGATTACTGAGGTAGAAATAAAAACAGTAAAGGAGAAATTCCTCGGGTGGGTGCATATGCAGTAGGACCCAAGATGGCAACTGTAAAGGGGAAGTGTCTAACTGGGAAAAGAATCAGATTGGATAAGGGACACAGAACCCTGGAAGATCTAAGAAGCATACTGGTTAAGGGGTGGGTACAACACCATTCCACAAAGGATTGGGAAATTTATTGGTTAGTCTGAAAATTGATTGGTTAGTTTGTCTGGTTCTTCCTGAACCCCAGATAACATAATTATAACCCAAGTTTAATGAAGGCAAGTAAGTGCTCTCTTGCTCCTTCTCTTGAGTGCTTTCATTCATATTCTCATATTCTCTATTCCCCCTCTACCTCCCCTCCTCCTTCCCTTCTCTCCCTTGACATGGACTGGACTAATGGCACAGAATTTCTGAATCTTTGCCTTTCTTCCAGGCTTGGTGAAGACAAGGATGGACTTCATTCACAGTGGCACAACTGAACATGGAATGTTCCTTGTGTTTGTTCCAGTTAATAAATCTTACCACCATAATTCATCCTCCCACATGTGCTCCCTAAAATGCTTTACTTGCAACACTAGGAGGACCACATTTCCATCAGTAATGTTAGCACTGCAAAGAGTTCTGATTTAATGTAATTCCTAGAGGAAAAATATAGATAGTCATTGTTGAGAAGACTATTGAACATGAAATATGAGGATTATTAAATAACCTACATAAGAAGTAAAATGTAAATGATACTTCTCTTTCCTTTAAAATAGTGTGCATTTTGCATCAATGTTTTTATTGTAGACTGTAACAACACAGTACCATGACCTGAAGAAACTGATCACTACCACAATTGTATGTACTGTCCTGCCACTATTCTCTCTTCTCCAAACACCAGGCATTATTTTTTGTTAAAAATCACAGAACTTTTGGGCATATCATGGTGACAATAATGATAATAGTAGTAGTTTTGATATATTTGATTTGGTTTAATAATCTAATAATGTTAACAGTATTGTGTCTATGTTCAGCTTTAAAATTTAGTGGTACTTTCATCTGCATCATCTCTGAAATCCTTACAGTGATTCTATAAGAAAACTGAGGCTCAATAAGTTTATTCACTCATCCAAAGTCACACATCTAGAAAGTAAAATAATTGAGAAAGGAATCCCCCCAAAACAAAGTACAAATGAAAGATAAATTATAAAAATTTCTGAAACTAACACTTTGGTTTCACCTAATATGCTTGCTGCAAAGGAGCTGTTTTCTCAAATTGTATAGTGAACAGAGATGCTGGGTGATATTTTAAGAATAAATAAATAAAGTAATTGATGGATCAAACCACCTACTTATTATGGCCTTATTCTTGTTGACTTTCTAGGAATCTTAGTTACTTGTATGTATGGAAGTGCAGGAAACTCTGTAGATAATAACATAACATGTGATTCAAACAAAAATTTTGCCTATAAAGATATTTCTTTCACTGACAACTGAACACAAATTTTTTTGGAAATAGAAGAATATTTGAGTACACAAACATTTTTTTTTGTTCCAACTTATAATACTCAAATAGAAATGATGTTTTTTTTAGAAAATGCAAGATATACTTCATACCACAGAGGATATTTTAAATACATAAAAATTAAACACAAATACATCAACAAATAATTATGTGAACTGTGATCTTAAAAACAGTGTTTTACATTTATAATAATTTAAAGAGTCAAGGAAGACAAGAAGAAAAAATTAAAAGACCATGCATTCATTTTAATTGGTTGGTGCATTAATATATTAATATTTTTTATGGATTAAACATTATCACACATAAAATTTATATTTAAAATAAGGAATATTATTTTAAACAGGAAAAATGTGGGTACCGCTGTAAAATGAATTCACTGATGTCATCGACAAAAGAATGGGAAAAGTGGATTTTTAGCTGTCAATTTTTCTCATGAATGGATCATTCGGGTTTCACATTTATTCCAAAAGGTAAACACTTAGATTTAATGTTGAATGAAGCATGAAAAAAGGATTCTGTGAAGGAGGAAGGATAAATGATAATTAACTTGACCTGATTTGATGTTCTTCATTAGTGCTAAATTGTTGCAGAATTGTCACTGCCTACATATCCAAATGCAAATTATCCTCATCTGGCTTTGCATATTTAGTAGCATATATAGTCTTGTTGGGCTGCCAGGAACTTCCTCATCTACTTTGTTTTGAAGCAGGGGGTTTGCTCCTAAATTAATACGTTGAACTGATTCTATTTAGGTTGTAATCTGCCCTAATTGGTTAAGATGTTGAATTTCATAAAATGGTTGTTTAATACTACTTGTGAGTTCAAGAGAATCATCATATGGGATGGAAAAGGTATAAAAAACAGGGGGGGAAAAACAGTTTATTTCTCAAACCAATTTCTTTATTAATGGTATTTCAGATTTTTTCTAGGGTTTCTTCAAGTAATCCATCAAAAAATTAATTAATTAAAAGGTAGACTATGGAACATTACTACCAAAATTAAGGAATGATATTCTGAAGAGAAATATGCTGTGTTTATTGCCTAAAAAAATAAATGGTAAAATATTTTTGTTCTTTCCTTTAATCTAAAGCAAGTACCAACAGTAAAAGTATTAAATTCTTGAAAAGATTACATTAATGCAACACACAAATTAATGGGGATAAATTTCTGTCAACTCTTGTAACAGATACTTTCTTGCAGTACAACTTTGGGGTACTTCTATGGAACCAAATCTGACATCTTAAATGCCCAGTAAAATGCCCCAGGAATGTGAGATCAGATTCCTATGAAAATAATGTAAATGATATGCAAGTGATAACCTATTCCCAAATGTCTATGACCTTTTCTATAGTAGAACACACAGAGAACTACTCAGATATTGTAATTCCTGCTAGGATGACAGAGGGTTCCTTTGTCTCAAGAACAAATTCGAAGATGTAAGGATTTTATATCACAATTAGATACCTTAAGAGAATATACTATGTGAAAATCTATGCAAATTGAGCCTGTTAGAGTATTTTTTTATTCTCTGGATCTAAGCAATCTAGACTATACAGTTGTGTCAATAAAAGGAAAAGTGTTACTGAGTTAAAGAATGATCAGGACATGGAATCTCTTGATCCTGGAGTAGTTGAAAATCAATTATAGTTGATAAGAATAGATTCCAGAAAGTAAATAAAAATTTTTCTTGTCTAAATTTTGGAGACCATCATATTTATTTCTGGATTAAAATGATAATCTATTTGCTCTTATAAAGAGTTGTCATGAATATGTATTTAGCTATTACATGGAGAAATTCTCACTTACTTGTGATTTCATCTACTAGGTTAAACACAGATTTTTTAGTAGAAGTAAGTTTTTTTTTCTTTTTTTAAAATTGATAACACTTTTTTTTAATTTAAATATTTTATTATTTAGGCTATCACAATTGTCCCAATTTTCTCCCTTAGCCTCCCTCACCCAGTCCACCCTCCACTCCTACAGTCAATCCCCACACCATTGTCCATGTCCATGGGTCATTTATGTATCTTCTTTGACTAATCCCTTCACCTTCTTTCACAGTCCTTTCCCCCAACCTTATTGCTCTTCTTTTTGTTTAAAATGATACTTCCCCTATTTTAATTATAAAATTGTAGTCACCAGGGAAACTAATATCAATATCTAAAATGATGATATACTTTCTAAAATATATATTTCACATTTTACAAAATATGTCTATTTATTCTTCAACTCATTATTTTAAAGAGTATAAGTATTCTACTATATTTTCTGATACAAATTAGAATTTATTTTTTAAAAGTCTCCATAATTTATTTCTGTGTAAGGTATAAATAAGACCAAAATTCTATTTTGTTTTTTGCTATTTGTAGCTGGAATACTATATGTAAATACGGTTTAACTTGTATAACTCCTACATTTTTCAAAGCCTTGCATGTGTCAACTTTAAATCTTCTCTTAACCTTATAGTAAATATTTAGGTATTTTGGATCTGTTTCTAGATTTCTATTCTGTTCTTGTATTCACCATGTGTTTCTGATCCAGATGTTTTGATATCTGTGGACATGCTGACTCTGAAGTGACTGCCTCTCCTAGGGATAACCAATTCCTAAAGATAGTAAAAAATTTGCTCGGGAGTAAAACTTTCCTAAGCAAATCACATAATTCAGACAGGCCACTGCCCCACCTAACACATTTGTCTCTATACTTTGAATAACTGTTTCCCAGCCTTAATCATCCCAGATCCAGGCACCAGATAACTAGACAAAACTTGCACTCCAAAACTTGCTAAAATTATTTAAACTAGCTAATCATAAACCTATACTGCCACTTAATTTCCTCAGAAACCACTGTCAAGTCTCATGCTCACATTTTTCCCAAGTCCTGCCCTCTGGGATTCCTCTTTCTCTTGGGAACTGCAAAGTACCTACTATCTACTTAATGCCAGCCCTCTTCTGATCTGTTGACCTCAACATTCCTGAATGATAAAACTTTAATTTTAAAACAGTTCCACTGATCTGTCATTCTAATCCTATTCTTATAGATACATTTTTTGACACAAAACTACTCACACTATTATTTGAATCTGATCTTAGTATGGTTGGCTGAACTAGGATTTGAGTAAGTTAACATAAACATGCTCTAAGAAAGACTCTTTAAATATGTGTTACCAAGACCAATAAAGGAAATGTTACATTTAATTTTTAGAATATTCCATTGAAGGGGAAATCAGAATGGAGAAGAACATAAGTATAAAACTAGACATCAGGAGAATAGAATTTTAGTCCTGAACCTCCTAAGTAACTTTATTACCTTAGAAACATTACTAAGCTTTCTTAGCATCTTGTCTATCACCATGCAGAGAGTGAATGGAATTCTCTCCAAGTTAAAATCCCTATATCTATCATTCTAGTGTTCTAATTCTACTGTCCATTGATTGCACATCTTAGTTTTTGGGAGCACCTAGTACAGAGAAGACAGCGTGTGTGAGTTTGTGGAATCAAGTTGCTGAGCCCAATTACTCCATCACACTCTCATGGTCATGCTCTTTTTATAACCCCCTCCCCTTGTTTTCAATTTGTGTTTTCTCAGCATCCTTTCATTCTCATTAAGATCATCTATGTCACCCTCTTTTCTTTCATATTGCAGATAAGTCATCTCCCTTCTACCCAAAGATGTTCTTTATTTTTCAACTTTGTCATTCAAGTTATGTTTATCCTTATTATATTAATTGCTTTTGATCACTATTATGTAGACATAGTTATAATGACATAGCTAAAAAATTATTTCATGGTATTTTGACTCAGGCATAAAAAGGTTTAGTTTAGTCAAATAAAGAAATGTCATAGTCTCCATGCAAGGCAACTAAAAATACTAATGGTAAAATACATCTAAACATCTATGACTATCTGAAGAAATAATCAGCATTTTACACATTATAAAATATCCAAAATACCTACTTTCATGCAAAGCCACAAAGAAACATGAGAAGTTTATCATCAACAATTTGTTCTACCTGATGACTCATGTGACAAACTTGACTACAAATAATATCTATCATGCCTATCAGTAATACTTTTGCTTTTTCTTGAAATTAATACATTAAAATGCATCTTTGATGAAGAAAGGAAAATACTCAAGATCATTATCTTCATTGAACAGTCAATAGTTTTTCAAACCCGGTGGCATTCTGAGGGTACACATATATGTATACATATATGTATGTCTATATATATGTACATATATATGTCAATATTCTGAGGGGATGTGTGTGTGTGTGTGTGTGCGCGCGCGTGCGTGCATGTATATATATATCAAGAAAACCCCTAACTTTTTGCTCTAAATTTTCAAAGGACAAAATTATTCTTGTAGTATATTTTGTTTGTATTTTTATCTAAGAGATAATTGCTCAGAATCTAGAGAATAACTTAAATATTTCAGGCTCCCACATAATTTAAAATACTATGTAGCTGAAGCACTTAGGGAACACATGGGAAATATATATTTCCTATAAACATTTATGTATTAAAAAGTGTTGCTTTAATATTAAAACTGAGCAAGAGAAAACTAAGGAAAAATACACACACACACACACACACACACACATATATATATATATATATATATATATATGTATATATATACATAATTTGCACAATGCTTTTCTTAGTCCATTCAGCTGCCATACCAAATGCCATATATTGGGCAGCTTATAAATAACAAGAATGTATTTCTCAACATTCTGGAGGCTGGGGTGTCTAAGATTAAGGCTCTGGCAAGTTCAGTGTCTGGTGAGAGCCTACCTCCTTGTTTGCAATGAGCCTTCTTATCACTGTGTCCCCATGGGGGAGTGGGGAGAAGAAACTCTCTGGAGTTGCTTTTATAAGTGCATTCTTCTACAAGTGACAGAATAACCCCCAAAGACCTCATCTCTAAATATTATTACATGAGAGATTAAGTTTCATCATATGAATTTTTAGGTGACACAAATGTTCAGCCTATAGCAATGGTGTAACAGAGTCAAAAAATGAACAGCGAGAGCCCTGGCTGGTGGCACAGTAGATAAGGTGCTGGTCTGCAAACCCAAAGGTTACTGGTTAGATTCCCAGCCTGGGCAACATAACCAGGTTGCAAACCAGGTCTCCAGCAGCCAGGTCCATAGCTGAAGGCAGGTGAAAGGTAACCATAAATCAATGTCTCTCTCCCTCTCTGCCTCTCTCCCTTCCCCTCTCTCTGAAAAATAATAAACAAAATCTTTCAAAACAATGAACAGGCAGAGCCTATATATGAAGTAACAGTACTATTACAATTATTAGTTTCTTATACCTAAATGAACAGCAATATTCTTGCATTACTAAACTATGGTAGAAAAATGCATTAAGACTTGGTCTGGGGTATGAGGTAGCAGCATGCAGTATTGGAGTGCTTCAGAAGACTAAAAGAGGTATTACGTATTTGAGTTTATAAAAGTTAAAGAACAGCACCAGAAAAACTACCTTAAAGCCCTGGCTGGTGGCTCAGCGGAGAGATGCTGGCCTGTGAACCTGAAAGTCACTGGTTCGATTTCCCAGTCAGGGCACATAACCAGGTTGCAAGCCAGGTCTCCAGCCAGGTCTGTAGCTGGAGGCAGGTGAAAGGCAACCATACATTGATGTTTCTCTCCCTCTCTGCCTCTCTCCCTGCCCTTCTCTCTAAAAATAATGAATAAAATCTTTTTGGAAAAAAAAAAAAAAGAAAAACTACCTTAAAGATTGATCAAGTACTATTACTACAGATTAAGCATAAGCCTGCGTTTATGAACTGCTGAGATCTGGGAATTAGCTATACTTTTCCTATTATTAGTAGTGAAACTAAGCATTTTCTATCTCCTGAGATGCTACTCACTTAATGCTCATTCCATCGGTAATGTTTATAAATAATAGATTAGTAATTATGACTCAGTAGATTCATATTGTACCTTTTCACCATGTTTTAGTAACAAAAATTTTACTTTAATGTTATTTTATGTGATCAACTGTTGAATAAATTTTTTAGTACACTATTCAAATAATGATATATATTTTAAAATCTATATTAATTGGCACCTTTTATAAGATAACACTATGAGTTGAAGGTATAGTTATCTTTGTTTTATAGGGAACTGTGGCTTCAAATCCATTAGCCTGGTGGACAATGTCAGACACTGCCCAGATACCCAACTGGTGAGAGTGTTATTAGCAGACAGTCTTCAGCAGAGTTCCTCAAGGACTCTTCCATCTTCAGAGAACTTCTCATCCAAGGTTATACCTCTTCTTTCAGTGGTCCTCACAGAATGACTGGCCCTAGAATACCAAGACCTGGCCATTACTGACAACAACTTGAACTCCAGAATTCAGTGTGTGCATCTAGGGATTCAGTCAGACAGACATCTCAATTCAACTTTTCCTTCTGCCCCTATTTTCCACAAAGCCGGTTCCAAGGACATGGCTTCATAATGATCCTGAATGCTAGGCTCAGTCTAATAGTCTGCTTTCTCAGCAACCCATTCTATAAGCAGTTACTTATTGGCCAAGGTGGTGTTGCTAGGAGGTAATCAAGACAGGATTGTAACTCAGGTTTATACGGCTCCAAGCCTGCTCTCTCTACACTACACTTACAGCAGAGCTCAATTCAGTTTCATTTAATCTGCAAATATGTTCAAGTTCTAGCCTTTGATAAAGCATTTCAGTAAATCACTAAATTTTCACTGGATTTAGCTACACCCAACTTATCACACGACTATTTAACTATAGGCATGTAATTAAATAATTGTCTTCCAATAGGCCCATTTCTCATTGGCCTTTGGATTTATTTTAAGTTTTATTTTACCTTACAAGCAGCTAAATTGAAGGGTTGCTGTAAGTGTCCCAGAAATTTAGTGTGGTTTAAAAAGATGACCTAGACATGTGCTTTTAAATATATCAAACCCACACGATAGAGCTGTTCAGATATACTTGACAAATGTATGGCACACTTCAACAACTAGACTTGTATTATCTGTAGTCTGTCAGCTCTCAAAATAAGGTTTTAAATATAAAAGCAATTTCTAAGCTTTCAGCAAGATCATAACAATAGATCCATTTGCTCGCGGAATTAGCATCATACTTCAACACTATCAATATGTCTATACAGGTTAGCAAAAACATATCCTGATTGCAATGAATGTTCCACATCTTAAAATGACTGTTACTGTGCATACATCATGACTAATGAACACATACCTCCTTGCAAAGAGCATTGTTCTGGTGGAAGTTGTTGCCTAGTAATGTGTGCTGATTGTTTAGAGTCACTATTCAATGCAAAACATCAATGGCTTGTATTTGTCTTGCTATTTATATTTGGTAGGAAATCACCCCAGAATCGACTGTTTCTCAGATTGTTTCCCAGAAAGTTTAGCCTTTTCTGGGAATACTGCAGAATCTACATGACTAAGTGCCCTGTGATCCGGGAAGTATTTTACTAGAGCTGCTGCTGCTACCTTTACAGAGAATGGGCGGGAAAATTCTTTTAAATTAATTCTTTGGGCTGTTCTGAACCCAGACCTCAGCCCACCTTGATGTACACCTCTGTCCTGGACACTAGAAGGGCTGTTTGAGTTGGACTGAGCTGTCAGCCTCTCCCACTGGTGTCATCTCTCTTTTTCTTTTTTTTCCCTTTTTCTTTTCAAAGCCCCATTGTTGCAGAAGCTCAGCAATGGGAAGGAAGGACGGAGAAACTCTTTGAAAGGAGACCCAGATCTACTTTGCCATGGGGCTGAGCAGCACTAAGCAAAACCCACTTCACATCTGTCTAAATCACACTGAAGTGAATGAACTTTTAAACAAATGAGCTGCATGTTTTTCTCTAATGCTTATTACTAGCTGTGCAGTGAGGCTGTACCAATTTCAAAGGCTTTTCAGCTCCTGCACAGAACTGAGAGGCAGTAGCAACAGCTCTTTGAAGAGAAAACACTACTGTTGGGATAGGCATGCAGCTTGGGCTTGGCTCAAAGACCTCCAAAAGTGACAGGAAACAAGGGAGTGTATGGTTCTGGCTCCAAGCAACAGGAGAAGTTAATAATAATAATAAATAATAATAATAATAATAATAAAAAGGCTTTCCTCTCTCTTACTGCAAATGTTTTCTCTTGAAAGAGGGATCCTTAGAAATTGTGATACATATGAATTCTCTTTCCACTTCAAGGGACTTTTATACCTGCATTTTGGTACCACTCTAGATTAGATACATTTTAATGTTTACCTGCAGCTAACCCTATTTTTGCTTTTTCTAATTTCAAATTTGTGATTCATTCCTATGAAAGGTTTACTTATTTTTATTTTATTATTTTAATTCACAAATAAAAGGATTTCTAGAAGAATCAGCTATGTTTTAAAATAAAAATAATTAGGCCCTGGCTGGTGGTACAGTGGATAAGGTGCTGACCTGCAAACCCAAAAGTCGCTTGTTTGATTCCCAGCCAAAGCACACATAATCAGGGTGCAAACCAGATCTCCATCCAGGTCCGTAGCTGGAGGCAGGTGAGAGGCAACCATACATTGATGTCTCTCTCCCTCTCTGCCTTTCTTCCCTTCCCTTATCTCTAAAAATAATATATAAAAATCTTCAAAAAATAAAATAAATAAAATAAAAATATTTATCAAGTTAGGGATAAAGTGAAAATAGTTATTAAGTTAGGAATATAAACTATTAAGACATTTTAGTGTATTTCACATGAAACAAATCCACAATAGAAGCTTCAATCAACAGGATTTTGGAGAATGCTTTGGAATGTTAATTGGAAATTATCCTAATCTGTTTAACCCCAGAACTTCTATGAAGCGGCCTTCATTAAGACAGTTCAAGTTACATTCTCTACCTAGAAGGGATGAAGCTGTATTTCTTCAAGAATACATTATAATTTGGACTTTTCACTTATTTAAGTGAGCTGTTATCTGTTGGATCCAACTTACTGAAATTTGATGTTGAAACTTAGGATAATTCAGAAATTCTGGGCAAACAGAACAAAAATCCCCAAAATTTTAGAATAGATCTCTATGTTAAATATTTCTAAGGCTCTGGCTGGTGGCACAGTGGATAAGGCGCTGGCCTGAGAACCCAAAGGTCAATGGTTCGATTCCCAGCCAGAGCACACATAATCGGGTTGCAAATCAGGTCTCCATCCAGGTCTGTATCTGGAGGCAGGTGAGAGGCAACCATACATTGATGTCTCTTTCCCTCTCGACTTCTCTCCCTTCCCCTCTCTCTAAAAAAAATTAAAACTAAAAATAAAATATTAAAAATAATTTCTAAAACTGGCTACTACCCAAGTGTCTCGTAGAAATTCTAGGAGCCCAAAAAATGATTTCATAGTATTAACAGTCATAAGACTCTTTAAGCCCCCATAAATTAATTCCTCATGCAGTTAAAGAAAGAATCAGTTTGTGGAATCAGATAGCTCTAGCTGATTTATTGCTAGTTCTGTCACTTTAAAAGATAAAAATTTTGGCCAATTTTCTTTCTTTTTTTAAAATATTTTATTCATTATTTTTAGAAAGAAGGGCAGGGAAGGAGGGAGAAAGGGAGAGAAACATCAATATATGGTTGCCTTTCACCTGCCTCCAGCTACAGACCTGGCTGGAGACTTGGCTTGCAACCTGGTTATATGCCCTGACTGGGAATCAAACCAATGACCTTTGGGTTCGCAGGCCAGCGCCTATTCACTGAACCAGCCAGGGCCCAATTTTCTTAACCACTCTATATCTGCAAGTAGCAAAAAGATTGATGAGAGAAAATATGAAAATAATGCACTAGATAGTATACACTCAGTAAATATTATTGTTCCATTTTTCCCTTTTAATTAAACAATTTAAAATTAGAGTTTAAATGTAGTTCTCTAATTTCAAAAAGTGTTTGTGACTGACATTTATTAATAGTCTTATACAACTTTTTAAGAATTATTCTTGATAGACAGCTTTTTGTAATTACTATGTTCCTATAACACACAAAGTAGGTTTTATAACTTTAAAAATCAATTTTGTTGAGGTGTAATTTATATAAAATAGGTATATAGTTTTATAACTCTTGACAGATATATAGACCAATTAATTACCCTGCCCCAAATTACTTCATGCCCCTTTCTAGTTAACCCCACCCCAATATAGACTGAAGGTCTGTGTCCCCCCAAAATTAGTATGTTGAAACCTAATTCTCAATGTGATGGTATTAGAAGTTAGGCCTTTGTGGGGGGTGATTAGGTCATAAGAATGGAGCCCTCATAAAAGGGACTAGTGCCCTTATAAAAGAGGCCCTAGAGAGCTCTCTCCACTTCCACCATGTGAGTCTACAGTGAGAGGATAGCCACCTGTGAACTAGGAAACAGGTTCTTAGCAGACACCAAATCTGCTGGTGCCTTGAGGTAGAACTTCCAGACTCCACAACTGTAAGAAATACATCATTGTTGTTTTTAAGTTGTCCAGTCTATGATAATATTAATATAACAACCTACAGGAACTAAGACAAACACTAAAAACAAACTAAATACACTGCATACATTCCCTATTTTTCTCTTGTTGCTTAGTTATGCTCTTCTATTACTTTTGGACTCAGTACTAATAATTTCTGTCTTTCGAAGTGTTTGTTTAGTTCATCAAGTTGTAGAAATTATTGGTGTAAGGTGATCATAATTTTAAAATGCCCATTTTAATGTCCAAAGCATCCCTAGAGAATCCTCTCATTCACTACTGATTTTGATACTTTGTGTATCTTTTTTCTACTCTGTTCATTTTTTTCTTAGTCATATAAAAATATAATTATTAAAGTTTTTTCAAAGAACTAGTTTTTGTTATTTATTTTCCCTCTTATTTGCTAATTTTCTACTAATGTTTACTACTTTTAATCTTTATTAGTTTCTTGCTTCTACTTATTTGGGATTTAATTTGCCCTCTTTCTTCATTTTTTCAGATTAATACTTACAACGTTGACTATATCTCTGTTTTCATTTTCTAATATAAGCTTAAGTAGCTCTATTTTCTGCACCACACTACTTGAATATCTGTTATTTATTTATTTATTTTATCTTTAAACATTTTTTTAAAGATTTTATTTCATTATTTTTAGAAAGAGGGGAAGGGAGGGAGGCAGAGAGGGAGAGAGACATCAATGTATGGGTGCGTTTCACCTGCTTCCAGCCACAGACCTGACTGGAGACCTAGTTTGCAACCTGGTTATGTGCCCTGGCTGGGGAATCAAACCTGCGACCTTTGGATTCACAAGCCAGCGCCTTTATCCACTGTGCTACTAGCCAGGGCTTTGGTTTTTTTTTGTTTTTTTTAATGTTTTATTTATTTTTCTTATTTTTTCTTAAATTTATTGCGATGACATTGACTCAAAATTATATATCAATATATCATCTGTATATTGTATTGTTTGTTCACCACCCCAATTCATGTCTTCTTCCATCACCATTAAACCCTCATTTAATGGTGGGTTTAATGTCAATTCATGTCTTCATGTCAATTCATGTCACCCGCTCTCCTTTCCCTCTGGTACTCACCATACTGTTGCCTGTGTTTACGAATTTGTTTGTTTAATCAACTTCTGAGAACCCAAAAAGCTATTTCAAACGAATATATGCACTCCTATGTTCACTGAAGTGTTACTTATAGTAGCCAAGATTTGGAAGCAGCTCAATGTCCATCATTAGAAAGTAGAAAAAAATCTGTGGTACATTTGCACCATGGAATATTATTTGGCTACAAAAAACATCTAGTAGTTTTTGATATGATGAGGTGTTATACTTGTTAAAATTAACTTCTGGCAGAAAGCTGAGAGAATGGCAGTAGGGTAGCTGTCAGTGCTGAGAGCTTCATCCCATTGCAGAGCAGCTAGAGGATTCAGAACAGAATGCAGATAGGTAAGAGTCACTGGGAGTGGTCGTGGAAAGCCAGTGGATTTTTGGAGTGACTGCTCCAGAGGCTGCAGAGCTTGGATAATTGTTGCAATTTTAAAAAATATATTTTTAAACATTGTATTCTTATATTACAATACTTTCATTTTCTCCCCATTGCTCTCCCTTAATTCACCCTCCCTGGCCCCTCCCCTACAGTCAATCCCCTCCTCTTTGTCCATGTCCATAGGTTTTTCACACTAGCTCCTTAACTACATCCTTCCCCGACATTCCCCCTCTACTCCTACCGCTAGTCACCATCATTTTTCTCCTTTCTCCTCCCCTCTTTGTTTGGTTCCACTCAGCTCATCTGTTTGTTTTCTTCATCAGTCTCCTGTATTAAGTGAGATCATATGGTATTAGTCTTTTGCTGCCTGGCTTATTTCACTAAGCATGATATTTTCCAGTTCCACCATGCTACTCCAAACTGTAGGAGTTCTTTCTTTCTGCTGCATAGTACTCCATTGTGTTAATGTACTGCAGTTTTTTGATCCATTCATCCACCGAAGGGTACTTAGGCTGTTTCCCAACACTTGGCTATTGTGAATAGCATTGTTATGAACATAGGGGTGTGTTGGTTCTTCTGAAATGGTGTTTCAGGATTTTTCAGGTATAATCCTAGCAGTGGAATCACTGGGCCATTAAGGAGTTCTATTTTTAGTTTATTGAAGGAATTCCATACTCTTTTCCATGGTGGCTGCACCAGTCTGCATTCCTATCAGCAATGCACTAAGGATCCCTTTTCTCCACATTTTTCCAGCACTTGTTGTTTGTTCATTTGTTGATGAAGGCCATTCTGACATTTGTGAAGTGGTATCTCATGGCAGTTTTAATTTGTATCTCTCTTATGGCTAGCGATGTTGAGCATTCTTTCATATGCCTATGGGCCCTTTGTATGTACTTCTGGGAAAAGTGTCTGTTCAGGACCTTTACTCATTTTTTAATTGGGTTATCCACCTCCCTGGCGTTGAATTGTACAAGTTCTTACATGTTTTTGGAGATAAAACCCTTGTCTGAGATGTCATTGGCAAATATGCTTTTTCATTTAGTTGGTTCCCTTTTAATTTTGCTGATGTTTTCTTTAGCTGAACAGAAACTTTTTCAGTTTAATGTAGTTCTACTTATTTGTTTGTTTGTTCCTTTATTTCCCTTGCCCTGGGTGAAATTTCAGTGAAAATATTGCTGTGTGGGGTATCTGCAATTTTTCTTCCTATGTTTTTCTTTAGGACTTCTACAGTGGCATGGATTATACTTAAGTCTTTTATCCATCTTGAGTTTATTCTGCTGTGTGTTGTAAGTTGGTGGTGTGGTTTCACTTTTTTGCATTTTCCTATCTAATTCTCCAAATACCACTTGCTGAAGAGGCAATTTGCATTTCACTTTATATTCCTTCCTCCTTGGTAGAATACTAGTTGACCATAGAGTCCTGGGTTTATTTTTAGGCTATCTATTCTGTTCCATTGATGTGTACATCTGTTCTTATGCCAGTACCAGACTGTTTTGATTATTATGGCTTTGTAATATAGTTTGATGTCTGGTATTGTGATTCCTTTTATTTCGTTCTTCTTTCTCAAGGTATGCTGTAGCTATTCAGTGTCATTTTTGGCTCCATATAATTTTTTAAAAGTATTTCTTCTAAGTCTGTGAAATATGATGTTGGTATTTTAATAGGGATTGCATTGAATCTACAGATGGTTTTGTGTAACGTGGACATTTTCATGAAGTAAATTTGTCCCATCTATGAACACTGTGTATGCCTCCATTTATATGTATCTTCCTTAATTTCTTTCTTCAGTGTGCTATAGTTTTCCAAGTACAGGTCTTTCATCTCCTGGGTTAAATTTATTTCTAGGTACTTTATTTTTCTTGTTGCTATAGTAAATGGGATTTGTTCTATGATGTCTTTCTCTGATGTTTAATGCAATCCCTACTAAAATACCAATGTCACATTTCACAAATATAGAACAAACAAAAGGGTTTAGTTGAGGAGCTAGTGTGAAAAAAACATGGGCATGAACAAAGAGGCAGGGATTGATTGTAGGGGAGAGAGCAGGGAGGGTGAGGCAGAAGACAGCAATGGGGTAAAAATGAAAGGACTGTAATATAACAATAATAAATAAAATTTAAAAGAATAATTTCTGATTCTTGTTATGATTTCCCCTTTGAAGTGAATTATCTGAAAGAGTGTAGCTTAATTTTCAAATGCTTAAGGAATTTTTAGTTATTTCTATTACTAAGTTGTAACAATTGTGTCTTGTCCAGAGAAGATATTTTGTATAATTTTAATTTGTAGAAAAATTTTATACCCAGTTTATGACCTAGCAAATGGTCTATCTTTTTATATATCACCTAAACAGAATATATGTTTTGCACACAATTCTACAAATATTGGATAAGTAATGTTGATTGTTAGAGTTTTTCAAATCACCTATGTTTATTCTTTTTTTAACTTACTTTTTCTATCAACTTTTGGGGAGTGCTGACATTTTCAAGTAGAATTATAAATTTGTTAAAATCCTGTGGACTTTTTCTAAATTCTTCTCTCAATATTATCTTTCCAAAGATGTTATGTGTAATCCTAAACAAAATGTAAAAATTTTATTAAAAAAAGAAGCAATATCTTTGAATTGAAGAATTATGCTGAAATACAGTTCAGCTTGTCATTAAGGTCAATATACAGGGTACACTCAATCAATTGGCAATAACTTTGCATCTTCTTATTTCATGTGCTTCTTATTAGTCTTGTTTCTAAGGTTATGATTTAACATCATTGTTTCAGATATAATGTATTAAATTCTGAGAGCAACTGTCATGTCAAAGGAATTAGATGTTAGAGCAACCATAATTTCTGGACTGCATGCTGGGCCAACTGCTAAGGAAATTGCAAACTTCAATAACATCCCTTTACCTACAGTTGATGATGTGAAGAAGGTGTATAATGCTCATCCTGATGTCACCACACCAACAAGGAAAATGCATAAGGAATTCAAGGATTGCACAAGTCCAGGTATTGTACACAGAATTCAAGAGATCGTTAATGAAGATCCAAGAAGGTCAATGTGCTCCATAGCAAGAGAACTGCAAGTGTTGGCTGCAAAAGTTCACGAGATTATTACTGAAGATATCAGATAAAAAGTCTATGTTCTTAGAAGAGGCCAGTTTATGACACAGCAGACAAAGAAAAGGTGCTTTGAAAAAAGCAAGGAAACTGGTAACAAAATGGAAAAATCCCAAAGGAAAAAAACCTCTAATTTTCTTTTTCGATGCAAAGAATTCTCAGCAGGGTCAAATAGTCAACAGAAGAAACAACAGGTGGCAGCTCTGTGAGAATCTTAATGAAGTCCCAATTGTCATGAAAATGAAATTTCTTGCTACAGTGACGTGTTAGGTGTTGGCAGCAATGAAGGAGATATCATGAGCCAGCATTTGTTTCCATAAAGCTTGAAGGTGACTACTGATATTTACCTTGATATTTTGAGAGAACTAGTTATACCCTGGATGAAGCAAGTCATAAATGGACATCATTTTATCTTCCAACAAGAGGGTGCACCAGCACATAATGCCAGAAAGGTGCAAGACTTTCTCGGTGTCCCTGAATTCTGGTCAAAGGAAATCTGGCTGCCTAATTCACCAGATGCAAATCCTTTAGACTATTATGTAGGAGCATTTGTGAGAGAGAAGTTAATAAACAGCCTCATTCCAATAAAAAAGCTGTTAAAGGTAAGATTGAAAACATTATGATGTTCATGGATAAAGAAAAAATTAAAGCATGCTCAAGATTCTGAAGTTGAATCAAGTCTACTATTGCAGCAAATTGAGACTTTTTTGAACAATTAAAAAAAAGACTATGTTTATATATTTACATATAAAAATAAATTTATTTCAAAATATCACACTTTTGTTATGTTTATTTTACTAAAAATTTGCCACTTTTCACATGCACCCTGTAGGGAAGTAAATTTTAGTAAAATGGTTCACATATAATATGCATTGCTACTTTAGAAATAGGATAACAAAAAGCATTACTAGATATCATTTGCTTTAACCTTAAATAGAATTCCAACAGAAGTAATATAGGTAATTAATAATAGAAATATATTGTAATATATTACAATATAGTATTTATTAAATAATTATATATTTAGCTATTTAAACATATAGATAATACTAGTAAAAGGTAGTAATTGTGAATATATGTTCCTGTATGTGATGGTGGTTTGTGCAAATGATGTATCAAAGAGATGATGGAAATGAGGATAACTATCAAGCATACTTTTTATTTATTTATTTATTTTTAAATATTTAATTCATTATTTTCAGAGAGAAGGGAAGGGAGAGAAGAAAGGACAGAAGCATCAATGTATGGTTTGCCTTTCACCTGCTTCCAGCTAGGGGCCTGACTGGAAACCCGGCTTGCTACCAGGTTATGTGCCCTGACTGAATCAGGGACCTTTGGGTTTGCAGGCCAGTGCTTATCCACAGAAACAGCAGCCATGGCTTCAAGCATACTTTTTAGATTCCCAGTAATTTAAGATTAGATAACTGAAAATACCACTGCCACTTACATCCTTCAGTGAAATTCAATAAATTATCATACATTCTTTTAACTTGCTTCACATCAGAAAACAAAAAATTATGTATTTTTTCATTTCTTGGTGATTATGAATAATAAATATAGTAAACCATAGTGAACACATATATTCAAAAATAAACTCCTCAATGGATTTCTTTACCTATTATTCAATGATGAGTATGTAGCTTTGTCAATTGCCTTCCATTTTCTCTCCCATGCACCAAAAAGAGAAAATCCAAGCACACAAAACAGTACTCAATATAGGATAGAACTTAAGAAGTAGCATATTCTAAATGACACTAATAGTAATGTTTTACAATAAAAATGGATTCATTTCACTAAACTGTGATAACCTACTAAACACTATGCTAGGCACTGAAGATTTCTTCTCTTAAAATGAATACATTGAAGTAAACAGATACTTAAGCAGATATTTTCACTATAAAACAGAAGTGTCTTGATGAAGGCAGGCCCAAGATGATATGATGGAGCAGCCTGGACATTAACCCATGGCTTTATGGAGAAGATAGTGTCTCAGGTGGTTCTTTCAAGGAAAAAAAAAAATATGTAACACAGGAAAAGAGAAATAAAAACTAGATTTAAAGATGATATTATAAAGATTGACATCCTGCCCTGACAGGTAGCACAGTGGATAAGGTGCTGGCCTGAGAACCCAAAGGTCACTGGTTCGATTCCCTAGCCAGGGGTACATAACCAGGTTGCAAGCCAGGTCTCCAGATAGATCTTTGGCTGGAGGCAGGTGAAAGGCAACCATACATTGGTGTTTCTCTCCCTCTTTGCCTCTCTCCCTTCCTTTCTCTCTGGAAATAATAAATAAAATCTTTTGAAAAAAACATCACTTAAATGCTTAAAAAAAAAAAAAAGATTGACATCTTCATTAACCTGGTACATACAAGGAATCATTAGTTTAGAGTCTTTATGTGATAACATTGGGTATATGAGACCAGAGAAAGAACCAGGCCATAGAGTAATTTGTAGGTTCTTCCAAGGAAATTAAGAAAGCCCTGTAGAAAATAAAAAGTGATTGGAGAATTTGAAAGAGTGTTTTACATTGGTAGGTTAGCTAGATTAGGATGACTTCATGTTGATCAAGTTAAGAAAAACAAAAGCAGAGAAAAGAAGGTTTGTTCAATAAGTATTCTGACAGTATAGCCAAGACATAATGCAAGTCTGAACTAAGGCAGTATTAATATGGTTTAAAACCAAGTATGGATTAGAAGCATATATAGGAGTTAAAATCTTCAAGATTTGTCCATTGATTGATTATGAAAAGTAGAGAAAAAAAGGAAACAAATTGAATTTATTATCAATATTTTGATATTTTGGTAAAGATAATTAATTTCAAAGTCATCAACCTATAAACTATGTTTGCCTGAGATTATCACAAGAGAACACATGGAATGATTACCAGTCCATATAATCACCAAAATTAAAATCCTGAGGTATACTAATGTTAGCAAGCTTGACAAGGAAGTCAGAGTGTTATGAAAAGGTGAGGATAAGACCAGGGTGGAAGAACAAGGCTCAAAAATCTCAAGAGTGTGATCAGCCATGTCAAATGTAGCAGAAAAGTGTTAGTGAATTTGGTGGTGATGAGGTGTCATGAAACCTTAGAGAGCACTTGCCAAGGGACAGTGGGAATTAAAAAACAAAACAACAACAACAACAACAACAACAACAACAACAAAACACAAATGAGGGCAGGAGGAAAATAAAAAGAAGAAATAGCAAATATGAACTACTCTTTTGAGAAGCCTGAGTAGGCAGTTTAAAGAGATTCAGCAGGTGAGCTTCAGTGTTAAGAAATGTGGGTTGAAATCTAGTTTCTATCATTAAAAAAAGTTGTTTGCCTTTGGGCAATCATGAGCCTCTTAAAAATCAATTTCTTCATATGTAATTAAGAATAAGAATGCCTATTTTATGGGTTACTATGAGGATGAGAAGATACATTAAAAGTAAATAGCACAAACCTGGCACAGAGTTAGTATACAATGACTACTGTGCATAAATCTTATGGATGTTTCATTTTCAATCTATGGGATAGTTTTGCTATTTATTTCATTTTTTCAAATAACATTTATTAAATTTTAAATACTTATTTTTTCTAGATAGCAGATGTATAGGATTAATATATCTTCAGATCATAACATGGTATTATTGTTTTTCATTTTAAATTACTTATTTGACTATTTATTATTGCTGGTGTTTATTCTTGTTTATCCCCATACATCAAGCCTCTTCCCCTGTCACAAAGAAAATCATTATTTTTTGTTTTATTTGTTTTCTCTTTGTATGCTAAAAATGACTTCCTATTGTTTTCTTTGCATATATTTTTAATTTGTCTAAATCGTTTCATGTAATGTGGCATTCTGTTTTTACTTTTGCACAAAACAATATATATTTTAAGATTTCTAGGTTGTAAAATAGTCTTCATTGCCTTGAACAGCAGTGTGTATTTCTGACATTTTACATCTTCTCATACTGACATACATAGATTGCTTGTAATTTCTGCCACTGCAATTGACATTTACATAAACATATTGTTCATAGTCCATGACTGCATCATTTTTGTTTGGGACGTGACTACCTTGAGTAGCCCACTCCTCATAGGAAGTAACGATGTTTAATGTGCCTGATGAGTTCCACATGCTCTCCTGGCTGACTATACCAGGCTATGCTTGCATCTGAAATATCATTTAATACTACTGTATTAAGAGCAGTTTCTTGTTTGACAGGTACTTTACTTGTCCTAAGTGTGGCATCAAAGTACATAGTGTACAGCCGCTAAAATCAGGAATTGAGATGTTAGAAGTGAATGAATGCTCTTTAGTCACTAAAATTGTTTCCTTTGAGGAAAACTATTACATTTAAATCCATAGTATTATTCACCCTGAGTATACCATTTAGGTGTCTAAAGCACATGAGAGCATGTGCTTCTCAGCCACTGTTGTGTCCTTGCCAGGCATGACTAAAATCTAATCACTGGAAGTCACTGGATTCTTAATATATTATTTTCTAACTCTATTTTCCTTTGTAGACTCTAAGAAGAACAATTTCTCACTTTGAATGGAGGAACCCATTATGCCTCTGATGGTTATTTGTTTGCACAATATAGTATATGCTTGATTTCAGTTTATCTCTTAATATACATTTAATTATTTACTCTTATTTTAGCAAATGTTTTTATAAATATTGATGATTCATTAGACATAATAGTGGCATCATCATGCTGGTGTTTTATTATTTTTAACTCTTCCAAACCATAGATTATAATTAATCATAAAAAATATTCCAAGAATGTATTTCCTCCAGTTGTTTCCCCTTTTGATCTTATGTGGGGGTCTTACCTAATTTAATATAGATATTATAGTTGATTTATATTTTTGACCGTGTTTCTGGTGCTACTATTTTATGTATATCATAGTTTTCCTGTAAACTATTGCTTAAATTACAGATAGAGTTACAAATTGCTATAAGCTTGTAATAGTACAAATAGATGCACCTCTCAAAAAGGTGATTCTCAAAGATTTGCAGTACTTCATCATAAATGAAAATAAAACACTAAATATATTTTTACATTTCATCATCACTTGAGGGTGAGGGAATAGTAAAGACAAAAAACATAAATTCTTATTTTTTCTGTGGTTTTAACCATACTGTAAATTTGTAAAATTTAAAGATAAAATCTACTTTAAACACCTAATTATTTAATAGTTCACAACTAAAATAAATAGTAATAAAATAAATAGTATACATAATCCTATTTTAAAATGTTCAGAGCTTTCTGTCACCCCAGATATTATGAACCAAAGAATAAGAATCTTTATAGAAACAAAATCACTTGGTATGCTTGGGTCTGAGAAGAGTAAGTGCTGTGTAGGGCTTCAGTGAATGGGGGAAGATGAACTGCTTCCAGTCCATGGATCCATCATAACTGGAACCTTTACATTTTGTTACAACTCAGGTTATTCAACATAATCATGAAGGTACCTAATTAAGACCAATACTAAAAGGATGCAAAGAAAGAGAAACAACATAATTTAGATTAAAATCTACCTAGCCTATACCCACTTTTTAATATATTGCAAGGAAATTATTTATTTTGTTTCCAGTATCTCTGATTTTCTGAAAACTGCTATCACCAGTTTTATCTCTTCTCTTATCAGGATCCTCAAGTAATTGGGTTTTGTTTTTAATTTTATGTGGTTGAGATCACTATAAGACATAAAGAAGAACACTTAATTTTAACTGGACTTTGAAAATCCAGATTTTTAAAAAATATATTTATTTATTATTTTTAGAGAGAGGGGTAGGGAGAGAGGCAGAGAGGAAGAGAGACATCAATGTATGGTTGCCTTTCACCTGCCTCCAGCTGTGGAGCTGGCTGGAGACCCAGCTTGCAACCTGGTTATGTGCTCTAGCTGGGAACTGGAACCAGGGATGTTTGGGTTCACAGGCTGGTGCCTTATCCACTTTGCTACCATCCAGGGCTCACAATAAAGATTTTATACATAACATTTCTCATGTTTTATTCCAGTGAAGGAAATTTTTATGTCTGTATCAGTTTGGTTACAATGAAGACTATGAAGTATGGTTAGTGTATGGCTCCCTATATAGGCTTTGTCTTAGCTGGTTCTTGATTTTTAAAATCATTTCTGAAATGAATATAAGGTAGCTATTTGTCCTCTGACAGAAAATAGCCCTTTAATTAAACATTTTGCTATATCAAAATATTCTGCTACTAAGATATACTCATCTTCGTAGCCCTTAACAAACAGAATGTGTTTTTAAAACATGATTTTCAAAAATCATGTTGTCAAAATGTTGCTGTTATTATTGAAACTCAGCTACTAGCTGGTCCCAAGAACAGTGATACTAGAGAACACTCTGGGTTAATGTCTTTGTATATAATTTATGGTAACACTTGAGGAAGAACTGTATAGTAAATCTGATCTGAGTGACTGATTTCACTATAACCCATAGTCCCTTCCAGTTTCCTTTAATAAGTACTCAGACTTTCTAGGAGGTAGGCAGGAGGTGTATTTGCTATTTTCTGAGTTGCAACAGATACAGCAACAACTAGTGTGCCCCAGCATATCAGAACACCATCTTGCCCCCAGGTGGGATGCAGTGGAGATGAATCATTGTAGTAAATCATGTTGATGAACTAAAATCTAAAACATTGTATGTTTTTCATCTGTGAGCAAGGAGAAAAATACTCTATGGGTCATTATTAAGATTTTCAACCTTTGTTAGTTGACAGATTCCTATTTTAAAAACCATTTTACATGTATTAGACAATAATACTTCCATGAATTTAGGATGACATTCACAAATTTGACATTATTTTCATTCTTTGTATTTAAGATTTAAGTAAATATTTGGGATAGTTAATACAGTTGGTTTGCCTTATAATATAATTTGATTAGATGCCCAAATGATGCTTTTTTCTTTTTTAAAATAAATTACTTTTTAAAAATTGATTGATATAATTATCTTTCTGTATTTGAAATAGCATTGGCTTTTGCTTTAAGCTCTCAGTCCTTTGTAATATACCCTGACAAAACTCTTGATAATATGTAACAGTTTAAATCTAATCACCTCTATTTTACAATAAAATTTATCTCCAAGGTCCTAAAATACTCATTCTATGTAATGAGTGAACTTCTATCCTATATATAGAATGTCAGTAGTTATGTACCATTCTGTGGACACCTGACAAAATAGTCAATCCAATCATATCTAGTAGGGCTTAATTATTTTGTAAAACTCCAGTTGAGAAAGTTGGATATAAGAAAATTTCTAACTTCATTTTTAACCTGAAACATTTTTTGGCAAATAAAATGTTGTGTTGAAACCTGGAATGAAAAACAAATAAGATGAACTAGGGTATCTAGAAAGCCTCTATGTGTACCTTTAAGCAATATTCATGGATGTCCAGTAAACAGTTAAAAAGCTACAGTGATGTTAGTGGTGCAGATATGCCTAGAACACTGATTACCAGACATATTATATATATATAATGAAATGCCATGAGAAACTACTAAAAGTACTGTACAAAAAGAAAAATCAAAATAAAATTTTAAAATTCAAATTTTTAAATAAGCAAAGGAAGGAAAATTAAAGAAAAAACAGAGAAATGAAAAAATGGAAAGAATGAAGGAAAAACAAAATATAAAATGGTAGATTTAAACATTAACATATAGGGTGGAGCAAAAGTAGGTTTACAGTTTTATGTATGGAAAATAATATAGTAATTAATAATAATACCAGAACAAACTGTTTGCATATTCACATCTGTAAACCTACTTTTTCTAACCTTGGATTAATAAGTAAATTACAAATAAATAATCTAAATACAATAATTAGAAGAATTAATTTAAAAACATGATGTAACTACATACTGTCTAAAAAAAACTTAGTCAACTATAACAATATGGACAGATTGAAGAAAAAAGATAATAACAATTATATTATACAAATATTAACCAAAAATGGCAATAGTAACTCAATTAAAGAAAATTACTAGAGACAGGGTGGGACTTGATAGTGATAAAGTGCTAACCTACGTGAAGTACAGGAATCCTATATGTATACACAGCAAGGAACAGAGCTGGAAAATATGTGAAACAAGAACTGATAAAACTGAAAAGGGAAACAGACAAATTCACAATTTAACAACTTTAACATCTTCAATTCTCTCAACAATTGATGGAAACTCTAGAAGAAAGTTCAGCAAGAGAAAAACTCAACACCACCATTAAGCAACCATTCCCAATTTCTGCTCCCAACATTGCCCCAGACAACAGATGAATATACATTCAATAATGCCCATGAAACACATACTAGGGTAGTCCATATACCAGGCTCAAACAAACCTCAACAAATTTAAATAAATGAAATTGCACAGAATGTGTTTTCTGATCACAAAAAAAACAAACTAGAAATCAATAACATGTTCAATGAAAAATATCCAAACACTTGGAAATTAACCAGTGCCCTGGATCAAAGATGGAGGGAAATTAAACAAATACATTGAAATAAATGAAGGCCCCGGCTGGTGGCACAGTGGATAAGTCACTGGCCTGTGAACCCAAAGGTCTTTGGTTCAATTCCTAGCCAAGGTACATAACCAGTTTGCAAGCCAAGTCTCCAGCCAGGTCCATAGCTGGATGTAGGTGAAAGGCAACCACACACTGATGTCTGAAAGTGAAAATACAATACATGAGCATTGGTTGGATGCAGCTTAAAAGGGAAACTTAAATATACTGCATTCATATATTGGAAAAGCATACCATCTAAACTAACTAGAAAACCTAGAACAAAAAAAGAACAAAATGAATTCACAGCAAACTAATGGGAGGATATTAGAAAGATAGGAATGCAAATCTATGAAATGGAAAACAATAGCATAACATTGGAAATCAATAAAACAAATAGCTAGTTTTTTGAAGAGATGAATAAAATTGTCAAAACTCTAGCATAACTGAATTAAAAACAAAGAGAAGACACCAAACTAGAATGTAAGAGGGACTATTACCACAAACCCTGCAGACATCAAAAAAGATAATAAAAGAATACTACAAATAATTCTACACATAATACATTTGACAATTTAGATCATATAGACCTAATACCTCTACAAACATAAACTATCAAAAATAGACTAAAGCAGAAATAGAAAATATCAAAACCTTAAAACCCTTTAAAAGATTAAAGATTAAATCCTTAGTATAAAAATCTTCCCCCAAAGAAATACCCAGTCTCTGATGGGTTACCTGAAAACTTTTGCCAAATGTTGAAGTAATTAACACTAAATTTATACAATCTCTTCCAGGAATTGAGAGAGAACACTTTACAATTCATTTTCTGAAGTTCATCTTACCTTGATATCAAAACCAAGCATAGTACAAAAAGAAAACTACAGATCAACACATCTTATGAATATAGATACAAATTTATTTATAAAATATTAGCAAATGTAATTCAGCAGTATAGAATATGAATTATCTACTCTGCCTAATGGGTTTTATTTTAGGGAGGAAAGGTTGGTTCAGTGTTCAAAATTAATCAATGTAATCTACTATATCACCATCTAAAGAAGAAAATCACATATTTATATCAAATTTATTTTTATGTTTTTTAAAAATTTTTAGAGAGAGGGGGAGGGAGAGAGGGAGAGAAACATCAATGTATGGTTGCCTTTCACCTGCCTCCAGCTACAGACCTGGCTGGAGACATGGCTTGCAACCTGGTTATGTGCCCTGGCTGGGGAATTGAACCAAAGACCTTTGGGTTCACAGGCTGGTGCTTTATCCACTGTGCTACCAGCCAGGGCTTCTTCATCTTCTTTTCTTTTCTTTTCTTTCTTTCTTTCTTTCTTTTTTTTTTTTTTGTTTTTTTTAAGTTGACAGAGTTAACACCATTCATGCCAAATACCTAACAAGAAAAAGACTAGAAAGGAGGGTTCTTCAACTTGATAAAAAAAAGCTTTAAAAAAAAATGCTACAGCTAACAATATACCTATTGGTGAAACACTGAATGTTTTTCCTGGAAACAAGACAAAGATATTTAATCTCAAAAGTTTTATTTGTGACTGTTACCAAATACAAGAAAAGAAAATAATAAAAGACATACAAGTTAGAAATTAGAAATTAGTTCTGTTCTTGCATATGAGTAGAAAATCCCAAGGAATTGTTAAAAAAAACTCATAAAGAAGTAATAGATGAGTTCAACACAGTCATAGGATACAAGATAAACCTACATATCAAATGTATTTTTATGTATATATACTAGCAATTAACACAATCACCAAAATTTAAAATATCATCTATGATAATTAAAAAAAAAAAAAACAAAACTAAACTAAACATGTGGCTACTATGTAAAGCAACAATTTCACTCCTGGGATTTTTTTTTTTCCAGAGAAATAAAATTTTATATTTACATAAAAACATGATAACAAATGTTTATAGAAGCTTATATAGCCCAAAAAATGGGAATAACCCAGATATCCTTCACCAAGTGAATGTTTAAAATAATAGTGGTATATCTTTGCCATGGAATAGTGCTCAGCATTAAAAAGGGTGAACTATTGATGAATGTACAGAGAATTATGAATAAAAAGAACCAATACCAAAATGTCATATACTGCATGATTTTATTTATTAATCATTGTTGAATTGAAAAAATAAAAGTATAGAATGAAGAAGAGGGTTGTAGTTTCCAGGAGGTTAGAAGGGGTGAGAGTCTGAAGAAAGTGGGTGTGGCTATAAAAAATCAATAAAAGACTTGTTGAGGTGATGGAAATATTCAATATCCAGGCTATCAATGTCAATACTCCAGATACAATATTAAACCATAGTTTTCCAAGATGTTATCATTACAGGAAAATACTAAAATGTACATGGTACCTCTCTGAATTATTTCTTTCAATTTCATGTGAATCTAAAATAATCTCAAAATAAAATCTTTAATTTAAACCTCATACAGTAATAATTATCATTTTTATGAATGCCTATTGGTCTTATCAATATCTGCAAGAAGCCCAGAAGTTATTTTTATTAAACTTTAGGAAACACAAAATATAGATGATATCAATATAAAATAACGTTTAAAATTGCTTTTCTCATTGTATCACCAGTATATTGGCAGAATGGTTTTATAGTTGCCAGCAATGCCAAGTGTCATTTAATATGGACATATGCCAAAAATAAATCCTTTCTAATTATAATGTATGAGTGTTTTCTGTTGAAGAGTTTACTTCTCACCAAACATAACTAACAATCAGAGAAAAACATAAACAAATTGCAGCATCAGCTCATACACATTTTCCTCTTGCCTTTTTGGTGAGAGAATGCTTTCAAAGTAACAACAATATGCTATACTTTTCAATAAAAATATATTTACCTATTAAGTTAGTAAAATATGTTTTGAATATACAGTGCTTATTTGGTGTAGTCAGTAATACAATCGATGTACCTAGAGTCCTTTAGTTTAGGGACAATAAAAATGGTCATCATTCTAGAAATATGTAATATTGCCTTAACTAATTTATGACACATTAAACTTCCATACTATGTAATGATAAACTTGATTCCAGCAAATCCTGAAAATAATAATGTTCTATGACATCTGGATTTAAATGTCCCCTTAAAACAGACATTAGCCTATATTTTAAAACTTTATATCAAATTAAGGCATTCTAGATTATTATTTCCATGATTATATACTTATCTCTTTTACACTTCTGAAAGCAATGTTATCATACAAAATAAACTTTTCTATGGGCACTTGAAAAACAATACAGTATTTAGTGCCTTATTTCTTACTAAGATACATGCCAAAGAAAATTAAAACAAACAAATGAACCCTTATGAGAAAAATGTTTTGGGCAAGAATCACAGTTTGGGTCAGATCAGTTACACCCTACTGAAAACCATTAAGACAATGGAAATGCTACTTACATTTTACCATCACTGAAATATTCTTCTTTGCTTTTCATTGGAGCCTAGAAAAATTATGTAATTATTAAGTATAATAATGCTTTTAAAAAATAGATTGTTTCACAAGATAAAAAGATGGGCTGCCAAATTTATCCATGTTCCTGTTTCTCTTTTTCTTCATGAAGCAAAACTAATTGTTTTCTGTTTATTCTTTGCCTATTCTATGAAACTTATTTTGAAGGTAGTCATACAAAATGCTGGCATGAACAGTAAGAGTTACTTTTTAGACTAGGTGCTATTTAATTAAATATAAAACGCTAATTTATAACAATACTATTCTCACAGTAATGAGAGGGCTCTGACTGAAGACCACTAGAGTGCTTTTAGCTACCCCTCAGCCTCAGCAGCTGAGGAGAATAGTTGTTCCTTCACAAAGCATCCTTCATCAGTACTGACTATCCTGGAAGATGTATTCAATATCATTTTCAATATCATTATAGCTTCAATATCCCCATTTCTCTCTCATTCTCTCTCTCTCCTCCCTCCCTCCCTCCCTCCCTCTCTCTCTCTCTCTCTCTATGTGTGTGTGTGTACATATATATACACATACATACATATATATGTATATATATGAATTCTATATATAGATATGTAGCTGTAGATGAGCCAGAGAGAGTATTACAATCTCCAATTTTGTCTTTCTTTTATTGTGATAGGAAAATACAACAAGGAGTATTTTTTTAAGTCTTTATTTTCTATTTTATATAAAAAGAGTCTATCTTTATTTTTTAAGATTTTTATTCATTATTTTCAGAAAGAAGGGCAGGGAGGGAGGAAGAAAGGAAGAGAAACATCAGTGTATGGTTGCCTTTCACCTGCATCCAGCTACGGACCTGACTGAAGAAGACCTGACTTGCCCTGACTGGGAATCAAACTTGACTATGTGCCCTGACTGGGAATCAAACCAGCAACCTTTGGGTTCGCAGACCAGTACCACTCCACTGAGCTACCAGCCAGGGCCCTAGGGGTATTTTTGATTCACCATCATTAACTTATTAGCTGAAAATTCCAGGAACAATAGAGATGAGCATTGAGGTTATTGAACAGTGTAAAGCTAGACTATTTAATAGTAAATTCAAATTTTTATTCAGAATTAAAGGACTATATTAATCCTTTCCTTTGCGAAATATTACTTTGTCGTCTTCCACACTCCCTTTTGTTACATCTGTCAGTGTAACAACATATTTAACACCAAATTCAGACATCCTTGAATTTTGCTGTCTTGAATGTTAATATCTTACAAACAACTTACATTTAGATACTAATGATTTCCAAAGAATTACTGATATCCAAAGAGATATTAATTCATTGATCAATATAAATGTGTTGAATTGAGCTATAATTACATAACTAAGTGGTTCCCTTTCTTTTAAAAGATAAGGGTCACTATAACACCAGATTAGTACATTGCAATCTTTAAGGATCCCATAGACAAGTAAGTTAAGCAAATACAGTGAAACAGTTTCTGTGTTTTTGTTTTACTGTGGAATATCTCAGGACTTTTGTTACGTTAATGAGCACATTAAATGGGACACATTTTGGAAAATGCTCATCCCTCTAAGGGATTAGCAGAAGGAAGACTTCTCTATGTATAGGAGTATAAGTAATATATATTTTTTCCTCCAACAGACATGAACATAATTGCTTGGCTAAGTCTTCTGGTCCAGTTACCTAAGAATAATGCATTTAAAAGAGTCATCTGCAGCCCATTTTTCATTTGTTGTGATATTTGACACAAACTATTTCATATTTCCCATTTAACATCTTGAATAAAAAATTAAAGTTAAAAGCAGGGCTGGCTAGCACAGAAGAGCAGCAGAGGGCCAGGGCTAGGCCAGTGGGCTCTATTTTTGAAGCAGCCTTTTATTTCTGCATCTCTGATATCCATGGCATATCTTTCAAAAACACTTCTCTGTGACTAGGTTCCTTTTATCTTTCCTGTTTTATTAAAAGAGTGAAATGGAAGCTATTCTGAAACTCCAATTTAGCTTTATTTTTCAATAAAAATGACAGTCAAAAAACGGTGTAACCACAGGAGGGGCAGGGCAACCTGGCACAGAGGGGGTGGGTGCCTGCTGAGCTGGGGCTACAAAGTGTTTGGATAACACACTCACCAGGCTTTCTAAATACCTTAGTGAGCTACTGTAAGAAGAGGACAAATAATAGTCTTCATCTTTGAATTCACAGGGTTCTTTCTACTGTCATGAAATTTTTATTTAAAGAAATCTAAAAAGGAGGCTATTTGAATATGGTTTTTTGAATACCCTAATACACTTGTTTTGATGTGTCTTTGTGCCATATTTTAGAAAGTATCAATTTTAACCTTCATTTTAAATCAAGTTGTTAATCCCCACGATCTCTCTAACGAATCTTAATGCTCATTTGACAGTATGTAATATTTACTGTTTATTCTTTGCCTGTTCTATGAAACTTAGGACATAGTGATGTCCTAAGTTGTGAAAATAAACTGCCTCAATAAGTAATCTGAAAGTTAGAAGTTTGACAAAACTGCCATAATCCTTGAATAGTTATAATGCCTCAATCTCATTTTCCTAATGTATACAGTAAAATGATGCTTTTCTTATTTTACTTTTTTCCAGCACTATGCAGAACTAAAGGTGGTCTTGCTCACTAATTTATTTTAAGGATTGTGGGTATAAATGGATAAAACTAATAATTGGTAGAAAATTATAGTATGAAAAAGTTTCAATATAACAATATAACATATTCAGTCAAATATTGAAAAATACCAAATGAGAAAGAAATTTAATGTTGACAAATGGAGACCTGGAGGTAAATGGTGAAGTCAAGAAGTAAGGATCAGACCTTTTCATAGAGCAGCTTTTGGAGAGACACAGAGTCCAACAACATTAACCCTCAGGTCTACTGTTTTAAGAAGTAAATTTGGAGCAAGTCTGGATATTCTACTTCACCTGGCATTACATTGCTCTTGGATAGAGATAATCTTAATTGAGTTAAAGCAAATGACCCTGGGTTTTGCAGTGATTTCCTTATGTGTCCAAGCCTTTTTCACTTAGATGACTGAAGTTAAAATATCAGTTAGGATTATATGTATTCTATAAGAAACATACAAGCTTCTAAGTTTTCTGTGGTTCTAAGTAATTTCTGGTGAGAAATGAGTACTAAAAATATGAACTTTTCCCCAATTTTCATCATAAGTCAAACATTCAATGAGGAAATATACCACACAAATCATTATAGAGTAATTCAAATGCACCAAACTGTTGATTTTAAGAATTTACAATTTAGTGTAACATAAAAAATGAATTACTTTAGTCTCTTTTAAAGAAATAGCATTTGTAATGGAGTGTAGGAATTAAGAAGATGGACTCAAGCTTTACTGCCCAGGGTTTGAATCCAATATATTAGCTGTGTAATTTAGAGCAAATTACTTTACTCTGTGCCTCAATTTTCTCATTTGAAAAAGGGTCATAATTATACCTACACATAGCTATTCTGTATTTTAAAAGTTAATATTTACAAACTACTTTAGAAAGTATCTGAAATGTGGTAATTTTACTGTAATTGTTAATATTATAAGAATGTGATGGATCAGTTAAGGTATATGATTTCCCCATTGTTTTCCTGGCTATCACATTAATGCATCAGCATATTGCCCTCTCAGTCCACTACTAGGAATAGCTGCTCTTGAGATAGAACTGTGTATCTAGTCCTCTCTTTAGTAGTAGTTACAAATTCATCAAAAATTTAAATTAACTGTAAGGATATAACAGAAAGAATTGGGGAAAAAGAAGCTCCATGATGTCTATGGCTGAATCTCCAAGGCATTTTCTGCATTGCTTCCAGTGGCATGTTTTTCTGGCTGTCTTTTTGTGTCCTTCTCATCATAGAGCAGATTACTCAACAGATTACACTTTAAATATTTGTTTAACTTGTCAATATATAAATTAGTTTGACTTATGTATTTCTGGTAGAAAGAAACTATTTGAAATTTGGCTTTATATTTACAATAAATATACAGTTATAAAGGCAAAGAGTTTAAACTTAGAAATGATTATATCAAATCACTGAAAATAAAAAACAAATCATTAAAAAGCCTTTAATATGTTGATACATTTTTTGTAGCTCTTTTTGTACATTTTGTAAGGTTCAAGAAAGCAGACATACCAGGTGGATTACTTAACTTCCATTAGAGAAACAAGATTAACTCTTATATGTCTCCTCTCATAATGAAGGAAACCATCTGCTGTATTCAAAAAGGTTCCTGGAATTACGACTCTTATTTGTTTTCCCTATTATAGCTTCCATTTGATAACACTGACTAATTAATAGCCTGATTGCATTTGTCTATTTTAACTTTGTAGAATGAAAGCTTCCTAAGACATGTGATAACACCAGAAATGGTATCCAAAGCACATGTGATTCTATCACCTGGAGATAACTTTCTACTTTGGCAGGAAGAGTTGCTATTAAGGATGGAATATATGATACAGAACCTTCATGACTATATTAAAGATATTTAAATTTCAACATATCCTATCACCCACTTTCTAAAGAAGTAGAAAAATAGGCTTATTGCCTAGACAATTTGGAGCTACCTTTCCCTTTGCTGGAATTGTATGAAAAATTATATCAATTTTTTCTCTCAAGTTATAAATAATTTTGCTGAAATTTGATAAACATTGTTTTGACTTGCTGAAGACATTCAGGATCTCCTATGTTCTATCTAAATTCAATATCACTATTAAAAAGTGTTATTTCTATTATAGCTTAGTACTTAAGCTGAAGCTTAATTCTTAAATGCATTCAGTTTTTCATTTGTAGTATGAAAATAATATATAATTATTGGGAAAATCCAAACAATGCAAACACATATAAAGTAAAAGTGAAGATATCCTCATTCAAATCCCCTCTTCCCTACAATTCTCCATAGAGCTGATTATAGTTAACCTTGTTAGAACCACTTTTCTAGACTTTTGACAGTGTGCATTCATGTACAATATATCTACATGGGTGTACATAATGTATAGTATACTCATATACATGCAGATGATTAGAGTTATTTTTCTACTTTTAGCTTTTTTAGTTAATAAAACATTTTGAAGATCCTTCCATGTCAGCACAGTGAAGTCTGAATAATGTTTCAAAGTATTAAAAAGTCCCCAATTCATTCATAATGAATTTCATGGTGAGAATTTCAAAATAGAAGGTGAGATGTCATGATTAGATGCTAATTTAACCCAAGTGGAGCCTATTTAGTATTACTTAAGGTACAGAGCATGAGATAATATGGTGCTTTCCCTCTACAGGACCAAGTCTGGAAGCACAAAACATTATCAAATACTACAGCATAACTACCAAAATTCCTGATAACTCTGACATGGATGCCATATGAACAGATGATTAAGTAAATCAAGTTAAAATTTATAGTAGTAGTTTATATATGTTTGGTATAAGCCTGATATTTTTATCAGTCTTATATATATATTTTTTCATGCCCAAAAAGTTTATTCTTAGCATATGCTTGTGCCTGGATGACTAGGAGAGGGACTTTGTGGGACTTGGCTATGGTGACCCCTGGGGAACTGACCAGATCACCAGAGCCACAGGATGAGGATTGAGAAGGTGGCCGTAGCCATGAAGCCTAGAACAAAGTGTGGGGAGGCTTTGGAGGGTCTCTGGAGAATATGTTTAGTTGGCCTCTTGGTCACCTCCAGGTGTGTGGCCAGGTGGTCATGCTGAGACTGAGACAGGAGATGGGAGTAGCAGGACCTGCCCGCCTGGCTGTTGGGAAACTCATCCTCTGCAGGGCTCTGACTACTGCTTTCATCTCTCACCTGTTCCACTTGTCTGAAGACCCGTAGCAGATTTCCACGAAGGACACCCTGAAGCCCTTCCTCACTCCAGCCACGCCTCAGTAACTCTTCTATCAGAACTGGGTATGTGGATACATCCTCTAGCTCCTGAGGGAACCTGCCAGACCCGTCATAATTTCCACCAATCCCAATGAACTCACATCCAATGACTTCCCTGATGTGGTCAAAGTGATCTGCCACACTGGACACATTAGCAAACAGGTTGCACTGTAGAACCCCCATGGACAGGGTCACCATCACAATGCCACCATTCTTCTTCAGAAGTTGCAGGATGCCATCAGGAACATTCAGCAAACTGTCGCATACAGCCCTGGCAGCTGAGTGGGAGAAGATCACAGGAGCTCTCGATACCTTCAGCACTTGCTGCGCCAAGGTGTCCGATGCATGGGACAAGTCCACCATCATGCCCAGTCGGTTCATTTCCCCTACCACTTTCTCACCAAAGCTTGTCAACCCACTGATGTTGGTGTAGAAGTGATGTCTAAACTTGGTGGAACTCTCTGCCCAGGGTGTGCTGCAGGTGAAGGTGGGTGTCAGGTAGCGCACTCCCAGCAGATAAAAACTACGCAGTACAGAGAGGCTGCTGTCCAGCGAGTGACCACCTTCTACGCCAATGAGGCAGGCCAGCTTTTGAGTGCTGCTCAGACCTTTGGCTGAGGTCACAAGCTCCAGTTCAGTGTAGGAAGCACACATGCGATGAATGAGGTCAACCTGCTCCAGTGTGAGGCGCGCAGCATCCTGGTCCTGGGTCTGGCAAGGGGCGTTTTTTTTTGTTTTTGTTTTTGTTTTTGTTTTTTTTTTTTATCTTCCAGAGTACTTTAATCAAAATTCCATCATGAGAAGAGTCCTTGCAGCATACAATGTCAGGATGGGTGTGTGAACTGGTCCTACAAATGGAATTTCCACAGATTTGCACTTCAAACAAGTATGAAAAATAAATTATATAGTATTTAGCTGAGAAACTTCTATTACGAATCTTCATGTAGATCTCCTTATTCAATTGCTCATATGTTCATAAAAAGGAAACAAATATAATTTTAATAACATTTTGTTCATGAATTCATTTTACATATATTACAAAGGCTTTATGATCATAATCACATATCTCTAATTAATTATTTAATGTTCTCGCTCATCCATATAGGGCAAGGGATATAACAAGATGTTAAATATCTTAACAAAGATACTTGAGAAGCTAAATTTTCTTTGAATCTATTTTATCTAATTAATGTAAAATGTGACAAATTTATCTTAGTTCTTTTGAAATTATGACACTATGTAAATGTCCTTTAATAAAGTTATCTCATTTAAAAAGGTTCATTGTGAGAATATGGAACTGTTTTAAGTAGGGCTGTTTATCATTATTTACAAAAATCACAGCGAATAAAAAAGAAAACATTATTTCAAAGACACAGTGCAGTAAGAGAGCAGGAAAATGTGAAGACTAGAAGTTTTCTTCACACAGGAACAATACTAGGAACTTAATGACCAGAGAGAGTGGTTTTTAAAACTCTTATGAAATTATGAATCCATACCACTATAAAGAAAAAATCTTCCACACTTGATTAATCAGATATTTTTAAAAAGACAAAGATCAATTATGAGTGAAATAGGTGACTATAGGTGCAGCCAGAAAATGTATTTTCTATGGAGACATGGGATGACCTAAATTAATTGCTGTAATGTCTACACTCCTGTGCATAGGAAGTAAAAAAAGCTAAAATTAGAGGATATGATCAAGGAAAACTTAAAAAGGAAAGTCAAACTTCTAAATATTCTCTCAGTTATTTTCATCAGCAATGATGAATACTTTTTGTGGGTAATACTTAAGTATTATTAGAACATCAATGGCATATAATTGCAAAATGTTTCTCATGATCTTCATATGAAAATTATACCCTCCAGCCATACTTTGCAACTGACATTCAAGAGGAGAAATCTCTTACTAGATCAATGCAAATAAGATAAATACTTTACACTTTTGCATATTATCATTGGAAAACCTTATGAATTACATATTTTGTTAAATGTTAGTGTAAATATTTTCAGAAGTGTGCATATAGTCTAAACCAAACTAGCATAAACATTGAGGATATATTATAATCCATTTACATCCATTATTTAGTGTTCTATTTATTCATTCATCCATACAATCATATATTTTATTCAACAAATATGCATTATTAGCCTTCTTCATAAAGGCATTTTCATGGCTTCAAAGTGTTATATATTTTTTCTTTTTTATTTACTTACTGTTGTTATATTATAATTGTCCCATTTTCCCTGAATTGTTCTCCCTTGCCCTACCTACCCCATTTCCTCTCCCACAGTCAATCTTCACCTTGTTGTCCATGTCCATAGATTATTTATACTAGTTCCTTGACTACACTCTAAATTTTTATTTTTTAAAAGATGATTTAAAGTATTTTTATTGAAGTCTAACAACAATAAAATACATTTTCCATTAGAAGTATAACTGGCTCATAATTACATTTGCAATAAATGCATAATTAGTTCTTTTTATTAATAATATATTAATATTGTATACAATATTGGCCATGGAGCTATAAATAATACTGACTAATTAAATTAAATCATCATTTCTCTGTGTACGGAATATTTATATATTTTCTTTTTTTTTTTTTAAAAGATTTTATTTCATTATTTTTAGAAAGAGAGGAAGGGAGAGAGGCAGAGAGGGAGAGAGACATCAATGTGTGGTTGCATTTCACCTGCCTCCAGCCACAGACCTGACTGGAGACCTGGTTTGCAACCTGGTTATGTGCCCTGGCTGGGGAATCAAACCTGTGACCTTTGGGTTCGCAGGCCGGCGCCTTAACCACTGTGCTACCAGCCAGGGCTATATTTTCTTTTTTTATTGTTGATACTATTAAAGATGTCCTCATGTTCAACCCCTATCTGGCTCCACTCATTTCCCATGTCCATTTCCCTCTGGTCATCAACACACTATTATCTCTATCTCTAACCTATTCATATATGTTCTTTGGTTAATTCTTTCACCATCTTTCATCCAGTTCTTGTCTTTCACTCCCCTCTGACAGCTGTCATTCTGTTCTATGTGTTTGAGCTGCCAGTTTGTTTTTTATTTTGTTCATCAGTTTATTTTGTTCTTTAGATTCCACAAATAAGTGTGATCATATGGTGTTTGTTTTTCACCCACTGGCTTATTTCACTTGGCATAATAGTCTCCATTTTCATCCATGCTATTGCAAAAGATAAGATTTCCTTCATTTTTTATGACTGAGTAATATTTCATTGTGTAAAAGTACCACAGCTTTTCTATCTACTTTCTACCAATGGGCACCTGTGCTGTTTCCAAGTTTTGGCCATTTTAAATAACATTGTTATGACCATAGGGGTGTATATATTCTTTCATGTTGGTGTTTTGGGATTTTTAGCATGTATTCCCAGAAGTAGGATTGCTGGGTCAAAAGGCAGTTCCATTTTTAATTTTTTGAGGAAACCTCAAACTTTTCCACAGTGGCTGTACCAATCTGCATCCCCACCAACAGTGTATGAGGGTTCACTTTTCCCCACATCCATGCCAGCACTTGTTGTTTGTTGAGTTATTGATGATAGCCATTCTGCCAGGTATAAGGTGGTATCTCATTGTGGTTTTAATTTGCAAATCTCTGATGGGTAGTGATGTGGAACATTTTTTAAAATAAGTCGCTTGGACATTTATATGTCCTTTTAGATATTCTATTCAGGTCAGTTGCCCATTTTTTAATTAGGTTATTTGTCTTCCTGGTTTTGAGTTATAGAAGTTTTTATATATTTTGAAGATCAAATACTTGCCTAGGTATCCTTGGCAAATATGTTCTCCAATACAATGGGTCCCCTTTGAATTTTGTTAATGGTTTCTTTTGCTGTGCAGAAGCTTTTCAGTTTTATGTAGTCTTATTTATTTTTCTTTATTTCCCTTGCCTTAGGAGACATATCAGCAAAAATATTGCTTTGAGAGATATCTGGGATTTTACTTCCTATGTTTTTTTTTTGGGAGGGATTTATATGGTTTTGCTACTTACATTTAAGTCTTTTATCCATTTTGAGTTTATCCTGTGAATAGTATATGATGATGATTCAGTTTCTTTTTTTTTCACGTATCTGTCCAATTTTCCACTACCATTTATTGAAGAAACTGCCTTTACTCCATTATATGATCTTGCATCTATTTTCAGATATTAATTGACCATATGCATGTGGTTTGATCTAGAGATCTGTTCTGTTCCATTGATCTAGATATTTATTCTTATACCAGTACCAGGTTGTTGTTATTACAATGGTCTTATAGTAAAGTTGATATCAGGAATTGCCATCCCTCTTTGTTCTTCATTCTCAAGACTTCTGAGGCTATTTGGGGTCATTTTTAGTTCTATATAAATTTTGGAATATTTTTTCTAGATTGGTGAAATATGCCATAAGAATTTTAATAGGAATTGTTTTGAATCTATAGACCTTTTTGGGTAGTATGAACACTTTAATGATGTTAATTCTTCTAATCCATGTATATGATATATGGGAGTTTGTCCAGAAGGTATCCAGACATATAATGTAAAAATAGAGACATTTATTTTAAAAAATACAAGACAGAAGAAACACTGTACATAGGACAATGGTGCCTCTGTCCCCATCAAAGTAGACACCTTGGGACCTCACACAGTTCTCCCAGTTTCCATCAGCTGCCCCATCAAAATATAAATCTCATCAATGGCCTGAAATATCTTCCCTTTCAGGGGTGGTTTTAGTTTTGGGACAAAACAGAAGTTGTAGGGTGCCAAATCTGGGTGGTAGGGGGGCTGAGTTCCCTGAGTTATTTGATGTTTTGCATAAAACTTCATAAAACATGTTGCATGAATGGGTACATTGTCATAATGAAGCTGCAAATCACCAGTTGCCCATAGCTACTATTTCTTAATCATCCAAAAAGTTTCTGTGGAGGAATGTTCAAGCTTAATATGAAATTTGATGTAGATCTGTTGCTCTTCTAACTCAGGATTTTGAATGTGACAACCACACAATACACTTGCTTATAAATGGCATCTACCACCTCCACTGACTAGTACAATGAAATTGTCATTATTCATGCATAGGCACTCCAGTCAACTCTCCTTGGGTTCTAGGTTACATTGATGTTGCACATGGTTTTTGTTATATTAATAATGGTTCAACTTTTTCTGAACAGACTTCATATGTTACCAACTTTTAAATTTTGTAATTATATTTTTATTATGCTATTACAGTTGTCCCAATTTTTCTTTCCTCCCCACCACTCAGCACTGACTACTCCCTCAGGCTATCCCCACACCATTGTTTATGCGCAGTGGTCACATCTATAATTTCTTTGGCTACTCTATTTCCTATACTGTACTTTACATCCACATGACTATTCTGTAACTACCTATTTGTACCATTTAATCCCCTCACCTCCTCACCCATTCTCCCATGTACCCCTCCCATTTGACAATCATCAAGATGTCAAATCAAATCAAGAGCATCAAGATGCTCTCTGTATCCATGATTCTTTGTTAATCTTGTTTGTTTAGTTTATTTTGTGATTCAATTGTTGATTTATTGTCATTTTATTATTCATAGTTTTGTTATTCTTATTTTTCTTAAATGAGTCCCTTTAAAATTTAATATAATGGTTTGGTGATGATGAACTTCTTTAGTTTTTTTCTTGTTTGGAAAGCTCTTTATCTGCCCTTTGATTCTAAATGATAGCTTTGCTCTATAGAGCAATCTTGGCTGTAGGTCCTTGCTTTTCATGACTTTGAATATTTCTTGCCAATACCTTCTAGACTGAAAAGCTTCTTTTGAGAAACCTGCTGACAGTCTAATGGGGATTCCCCTGTAGAAAACTGACTTCTTTCCTCTTGCTTTTTAAAATATTCTCTCTTTTTCTTTAACCTTTGGCATTTTTAATTATAATGTGTCTTGGCATGGATCCCTTTGCATCCATCTTGTTTGGGACTCTGCTTCTTGGATTTGTATGTCTATTTCCTTCACCAACTTTGGAAAGTTTTCTTTCACTATTTTTTTTTCAAACAGGTTTCCATTTTCTTGCTCTTTCTCTTTTCCTCTGGCACTCCTACAATGTGAATGTTAGAATGTTTGAAGTTGTCCCAGAGACTCATTACACTGTTCTCATGTTTTTGGATTCATTTTTCCTCTTGTTCCTATTGGTTGTTTTTTGCTTCCTCATGTTCCAAACATTGGTTTGATTCTTGGCTTCATCCACTCGATAGTTGTTTCTCTATAAATTGTTCTTTATTTCAATTAGTGTATCCTTCATTTCTGACTGGGTCATTTTATGCTGTTGAGGTCCTCACTAAATTCCTTGAGTATCCTTATAACCACTGTTTTGAATGCATCTGATAGACTGCTTATCTCTATTCTGTTTATTTTTTCTGAAGTGTTAATGTGTTTTTTTCATTTGTGATATATTTTTATATCTTCTGACTTTGGCAGTCTCCCTCTTTGTTTATATATATATTAGGTAAACCTGCTATAACTGCCCTGTCTTAGTAGCATGACCTAATGTAGTAGGTGTCCTGTAGGCTCCAGTGTCACAGCCTCCTCTACCACCAAAGCTCTGTACTTGAATAGTGCTTTTCATGTAGGATGAGTACACTGTAGTCTTGTGGTTGAGCCTCGATTTTTGTTGACAGGTCAATGGGTGACATTTATCTAGGCCACTCAGCTACAACTACTGGCTGTGATCACTGACATATGCTTCCACCCTCTATGGAGGATCATCTGTTCAGGGGCAGGGTGGTGGTGCTCCAATGTGGCCTGTAGCTGTCCACCGGGTATGCAGGCTCTGAGGTTTCCTGGGTGGTTCAGGCCAAGGTTAGCCCCCACAATGTTATTCTCAGAAGCACCCTAAATGAGCTATAAAGCAATCTGGGATGGTTGCTCCTTATGCTATGATAGGAGATTCCCAGGTGAAGCCAAGCTGTGAATCTAGGTTTGCCTGCTGCTAGTGCTAGGACTGAATCACTTAGCAAGACATATGGGGCTGGTGTCTTGCTGAGGCCAGCTATTGCTTGTTTGAGAGGATTTAGGAATTTGTGAAGCATGAGCTAAAATCAGCCATTCAAATGGGAAAGTCACAGTTAAAACTTTAAGTGGGGTATAAGTTGGGTGGGATTGAGTTTAAGGGGATCTTCAGGGCAGGGCAAACAGTGATAGACAGGTTGATGGAGTCTCAGATATGGCACTAGAACTATTGGCTCTGTGGATCTTTGGGGGAAAGTCTCAGAAAAGGGCATTGCTGATTTTCTGAGAGAAAGTTCTCCCCCAGGACCTTCAGTTCCTCCCTGTATGCCACTGGTGATGTTCAAGTGCTATCTTAGTGATGGAGCTCAGAGGGAGTGAGTCTGAGTACGTCCATGTGTGAGTTGGTTTTTATTTAAATTTCATTTATTATTTTTTAAAGAGAGGGATAGGGAGAGAGAGACAGAGAGGGAGGGAGAAACATCAATGTATGGTTGCCTTTTTCCTGCCTCTAGTTACGGACCTGGCTGGAGACCTGGCTTGCAACCTGGTTATGTATCCTGGCTGGGAATCAAACCAGTGACCTTTGGGTTCACAGGCTGACACCTTATCTACTGTACCACCAGCCAGGTTCTGTGTGGGTTCTTTAAGGTGAACTGCTTGGGGCCCTAAAAGCTTCTTCTACCAACTATTGGTGGTTTTTGCAGCCAGAAGTTATGGGGACTTATCTTCCTGGCACTGGAATCCTGGACTATAGTGCCTAGTGTGGGACTGAGACTCACTGGTACCACTATGCCTCTTCTGAATTTTTATCCACCATGAGTAAATGTGGGATAAGCCCATTCCACGTCTCTGCCCCCTCCTACCAATCTGGATGAATACGGTTTCTTTAATTCTGTAGTTGTCAGACTTTCATTCAGCTTGATTTCTGATAGTTCTGAGTGAGGTTTGTTTTATATTTTAGTTGTAAATTTGATGTGATTGTGCAAGGAGGTGAGCTGTATTTACCTATGCTGTCATCTTGACTGAAATTTTTTATTATTTAATTGGTGTTAGAAATAGCATAGATTTATGAATGTTAATTTTAGACCCTGCTACTTTGCATAATTCATTTATTAGCTTGAGTACCTTTTGGGTGGGGTCTTTAGGGACTTTTATGTACACTATCATGTTATCTGCAAATAATGACAATTTTACTTCCTCCTTTCTAATTTGGATGCCTTTTATTTATTTTTCTTGTCTGATTGCTATGGCTAGGACTACCAGTACTATGTTGAATAAGTGTTCAAAGTTGACTTTTATCTTCTTCCTGTTCTTATGAAATATGCTTTTAGTTTTTGTCCATTGAGTATGATGTTGGCTGTGGTTTGCTATATATGGCCTTTATTGTGATAAGATATGTTCTCTCCATTCTCACTTTGATAATATTTTATCATAAATGGATACTATATATATATTATCAAGTGCTTTCCCTGCATCTATTGATATAGCCATGTGTTTTTGTCCATCATTTTGTTTATATGGTGTATCACATTCACTGATTTATGTATATTATAACAAATATGCATCTCTGGAATAAAAAATTACTTATCATATTGTATGATCTTTTGATTTGCTAATATTTTGTTGAGATTTGTAGTATCTATATTCATCAAGAACATTTGCTTATCATTCTTTCTTCCTTCCTTCCCCTCCTCCTTCCTCCCTCCTTCCTCCCCTTCTTCCCTCTCCTCCTTCTTTCCTCCTTCCCCCTCCCTCTTCCCTTCCCTCTTCCCCTTCTTCTTCTTCCCCTTCTTCTTCTTCCCCTTCTTCCCCTTCTTCTTCTTCTTCTTCTTCTTCTTCTTCTTCTTCTTCTTCTTCTTCTTCTTCTTCTTTTCTCCTCCTCCTCCTCCTCCTCCTCCTCTTCCTCCTCCTCCTTCCTCTTCCTCTTCTTTTTCTTTTTCCAAGCAATAGCATTTACTGAGCTCCAAGTGGGGTTGGACTGGCATGGCCGGTGCAGCTGACTGCCCTCAAAGGCCAGTCTGTGGTTTGATAACACATTCAAAGGTATATAATATACATCAGGGCTGCTCTTAGGTGCTCACTGGAGTGACTCAGATGAAACCAAATGCCAAGGTTCTTCAGAAACCAGAGCCTGCCAGTGTGACCATTCATCCTTCCCTCTGGGCCCAACTGGGTCTACCTCAGACCCTAAAACAGCACCTGTGTTCTGGGCCTTGGGCACTTTTCCCTTCATTTCTCCATGGGAGAATGATGGTCAGCAATTTAAACAGGATGATCAATCAGCAGGCTACCACCCTTGACCAGTCCAAAGTAGATATGCCAAGTGTGTTTTCCTAGTGCTCCTTTTGGGTTAGGATCTTGGTTGCCCTTTGAAAACTCAGCTATCAAGTTGATGTGAACCATGCTCCAGGATTGCAAGTTACTTTCTTTCTTTCTTTCTTTCTTTTTTTTTTAAGATTTTATTTATTATTTTTAGAGAGAGGGAAGGGAGAGAAGCAGAGGGAGAGAAACGTCGATGTAAGTTGCCTTTCACCTGCCTCCAGCTACAGATCTGGCTGGAGACCTGGCTTACAGTTTGGTTATGTGTCCTGGCTGGGAATCATATCAGTGACCTATGAGTTTGCAGGCTGGTGCCTATCCACTGAACCACAAATCAGGGTTCTTTGCCAGTTTCTTGTTGTGCTTCAGGGCATTGTCAAACTTGTTGAGTATGATTTCCATACCTTCTACTCTTTCCCTGCCATCACTGCTGCTGCTGCCTGGTCTGCTTCTGTTCCTCTGTCTGCAGGGTGTGCACATGTCATGACAGAAATATTACAAGCAATGTGCTAAGTATTATAATAGAAAATTAAGTACAATCAAAGAAAATAATAAAGAGAAAATAGTAAGCTTAGAAAAAAGGGAAAGCTCACTGAAATGCCAGAGTTCCTGTCTTAAGAGTACAAAATGTGGTCTTTTGACCGTTTACTCCCCTAAAAACAGTTTGAAGTGTATGTTTATATCTTTGTGAATACCAATGTATTCTAATTATCTGTCTCCATAGTTTGACTTGTTTATAGGGAAGAATAATTTTGAAAATAAAACCATCTAATATTTCCCTTGCAAAAGATGTGTTGCTTCTGTTCATTTTATTTTTTCTTTAAGATTTTATTTCTTATTTTTAGAGAGGGGGAACAGGAAAGAGGCAGAGAGGGAGAGCCATCAATGTACAGTTGCCTTTCACCTGCCTCCAGCTATGGACCTTGGCTGGAGACCTGGCTTGCAACCTGGTTATATGTCCTGGCTGAGAATTGAACCAGCAACCTTTGGGTTTGCAGGCCGGCACATTATCCACTGTACCACCAGCCAGAGCCTGCTCCTGTTTTGATACGTACCAAATTATATGGTAGGAATGAAAGTTATATTTGTTAACTAGCATTGTCCTATGAGAATACTGCCATTAAATTTAAGTAGCTAAGCTTAAAGATTATGTATGCAAATTTATATCTGAGCACTGAATATATTTTTGTTTCTGTGAAATATTTCTCTAACATTTCTGGTTTGTTTTATTATGCATTAAATGTGTCTGTTTCTTTATTTTCTATAATCCACAGCCTGACATTGAGTGTGGAAATTCTGAATAGTTGCACTGAATCTTTTCACAATGATATGACTCTTAGAGAAAATGTAACAATAATTATCAACAATGTGAGTTTAGATCTCCAACAGATTGTTGCCAGGAGTTACCAAAACAGAATGGGAAGAAGAGTCATTTTTATTAAAAATGGTAGACTAAATGTTCTTCAATTAACTATTTAGCTGAACATCTGGGATATATGCAAAATTATAAATTATTTTCTGTAAATTAAAATTTTAAGAAATCAAGATTTGGGAAAGCAGGGCAGTTAAGAGAGATAACAGTATTTACCACTATTTTTATCCTAAAACTAAAGTAAAAGCCATGGTAAAGGGGTTGAGAAGCTAAACAGATATTAAGCAATCTGAACTTTGCTACAATAAACCAAAATTATAGCCCAGGGCTTGTTAAGAATGATGCCCTAAGAAATACTAATGCTTTTGTGCTGTACTTCAAAAAGCTATACTAAAGAGTAAAGATAAATGGTGAACAGACTGTCCTAACAAAGATAAAACCAACTGAGAATCATCTCAGTCACTAATTGGATTCAAGACATGTGCCCCTAGACCAATTGTTTGACCAAATCAAAAGTATATTATTTCTAGGGGAAGATAAGATTATGCAGAGCCATATTCTTTCTCTACAATATTTCACACATGTGAGCCAAAAGTCATAAAAATATTTAGGCATGTAGGAAGATAAGATTTGAGCAAAGCACAATAAATAATGCAAATATATCTTAATAATGAAGTTATCTGGCATGGATTTTAGTATAGATATGATTAATATGTTTAAGAGATTAAAGAAAAATGAGAATTTGTAGATAGAAGAGGAAGCTATAAAAATAAACTGAACTTAAATTTCTCAGAGAAAAAATAGTTATCAAAATGTAAGAATTCAGGGGATTGGATTAATTGCACATTAGACACAGGCAAAATGAGAAATAGTGAACTACAAGATAGGCCAGAGAAAATATTCAGACTGAAACACAAATACACCAAAAGGATGGAAATATGTAAAGGTGCAAAAGATACATCAAACACAATGAAAAACTCTAATATACATGTAATTGAACTTCCAGAAGGAGAGCAAATGAGTAAACTCAATGAGAATCAAGTAGTGGATTCAAGAAGCTTTGCGAATCCCAAACAGATAAATATAGCATAAAAGTACATTATCGTAAACCTTAAAAATTAAACAAAAAGCAGAGAAAATGTATAATATTTTCCAAATAAGCAAAATCAAGACTGTCAGTTGGCTAACAGAAATAAGGGAGTTAAAAGACAATGGAAACCTTCAACATATATTTCTGGATATATTCAAATACATAAAGGGAAGTTGAAGACATTATACATGGAGCCCTAACTGGTAGCACAGTGGATAAGGTGCTGGCCTGCAAACCCAAAGGTCTCTGGTTTGATTCCCCAGCCAAGGCACATAACCAGGTTGCCAGCCAAGTCTCCAACCAGGTCCATAACTGGAGGCAGGTAAAAGGCAACCATACATGGATGTCTCTCTCCCTCTCTGCCTCTCTCCCTTAAAAAAATACATTACACATGTACTAAAACTGATAACCCATTACCAGCAGACCTTCACTAAATAAAAAATTATAAAAGATGTTCTTCAGTCAAATGAATAATAATCCCAGGAAAAATCTTGGAGACAAAAGAATAAGTAAAAAGCATAGGAGCGTAGATGAGTAAATAAAAACTGACTCTTGTGAGTCATAAAAGCACTAAATAATTTAGATAATATTTTTAAAAAGCTCATTCTAATTCCTAGAAAATTACAAATAAATAATAAAATAATTTACAAATAAGCAATAAGGATAAAAATAAAATATAAATGCTTAATCAATTCAGTTATCATGAGCCACATGTGAACAGTTTTGGTTTACTTGCAAATGTTGAACAACAGGATCCATGCCATGTCTCTCTTCTCAACCTAGATTTTCTTTCCATTAAGTTTTGTTTATTATTTTCCATTATTTAAAAAATGTTTTTGCCTGTTCTATAATAATTTCAGTCATCTTTAATTTCATCTGTGTCTTGTATTTAGTGACATTTTTTTCTAGTTACACTGGTGTTTGCCATAATGTTCTGACTGATATTGAATTAATTAATCCAGTTTCTTCTCAAAGGTGTGAGACTTGCCTAGAGGTCTGAACACAGGAGTGAGGAAGCAGTCAGAAAAATGTGCACTTCATGGTCATTGTTGAGCAGGAAAGAAAAGGGTTTATGGGTTCTGCTTTAAGATAATTTCTAAAATAAGCAAAATATAAACATTTTTTACTTACATTTTACTTACACATTTTAATACCATTTAGCTTAAATAGAGTCAAAGAACAAACCAAAATTATAGTTCATTTAAAATTTTCAGTTATAGATTCTTTAAATGTTAACTTTAAACAAATGGACTTCCTGCCCCTTCTAGACAAACAAAGGTCATCAATAATTTAATAATTTCTGTATTCAATCCACTTTTATTTTTTAAATACACAGCTTGATGAAATATATATGTATATTGTTACAAAAAAGAAAAATCTAATTTTTATATTATTGAAGAAACTGTTTTGCCCATTTTTGGAATAAGCTTGTATCAATAAATGTACAAAGGTTTAGAATTTAATATATCTTTCAATTTCTTCAAAGTATGATAAAATAATAAGGTTGAAATATAAAAAAATAAAAAGAAATGACAAAATATGTAAGAATAGTATACAGCAACAAATCTAATTTTTATAATTTTTGGTAATTTCTTAAGCCTTCCTTCTACCTACCTAAGGATAGTGATAATTAATAAGCTATTATATGTAAATTTGTATTTCTGGCACCTTTGTACCTGGATCTTAAATGGACAATTGCTACTTTAAAGTGCTTACTGTACTATGATATTGAGCACATTCTCTAATTCAATAGTTAGGTAGTATGATTTTTACAGAAATGTCAAATAGAAGTGGTGCTATCTTGGGAAATGAAAAATTGTAGTTTTTCGTTGGATTATATCTTACAGTAGATCAATATTGTAGGCTTATATTGGAGACATTTTACAGAGACCTTTGTTATCTTTTACTAATTTGTGAAAATATCATCTAGAGACATATTACACCCTAAAACTTAATGTAAAAATGTTTCTTAGGTAGCAGGCATTTTATACTGCCTTGAACTATGGGAAGATAGTAGACCTAAAATAATTTTACTAACCAACCAGAAAGTAAGACTCAACTAATGTATCCTTCTGAAAATCTATATTGCAATTTTTTTAAAGCCCATACTCAGTCATAATTTAGAAATTTATTTATAAAAAGAATAGTGATAAACAAAGCAATTCAGCAAGTAATTCTCTGATTTGTACTGGAAAGAATATTTTTAAATGGTGGTAGGAAAACATTAAATTCTATTAGTCTATGTATTTGTTTTTCTTATTCTTCTAAGTGCCTATATTTTCAGAGAAGTATTATTTGGTTTAGTTTTCTTTAAAAACAATTGAAAATCATGTCAAGGTATGTATAGCAGATGCTTTTATACAACTCAGTGGATTTACATTACTTTTTTACTTTCTAATTTCTTAAATCAGTTTTGTTCCTTTCTCATTGTAAATACTCTTTGTGTCCAGGTGTCACTTAATGCTTAGTTGTTTTGTTTATTTTCCTCCTTTCACATATTATTCTAAATCATTCCATCTATTTCCATCTCCTGCTTCCATTATAAATCGTACTTCTGATCTTAGTTATAATTCATATAATGTTAATTACCAAAGCCATCTCTCCTTTTTTTTTTTTTTTAATTTTATTGTTGTTGTATTACATCCATACCCATTTGGCTCCCCTCTGGCCTCCTCCCCACCCACCCATTCCCCCCAAAGTCAATCCCACCTGTGGTCCATGTCCATGGTTCCTTTATACAAGGTTCTTGTCTAAACTGCTCCCCTTCCTTGCCTCTGCCTCCCCCCTCCCCCCAACCTCCTTCCCCCTGAACACTGAAGGCCTATTCAGTGTATTCATATATTTCGTTCTGTTTTGCTTGTTAGTTTTGTTCGCTATTGTCCTGTAATGGGTGAGATCATAAGGTTTTTGCCTTTCGCTGACTGGCTTATTTCACTAAACATAATATTCTCCAGTTCCATCCATGTTGTTGCAAAGGGTTCAAGTTCCTTCTTTCCTTCTGCTGTATAGTATTCCATTGTGTAAATGTACCAAAGTTTTTTGATCCAATCATCCACTGATGGGCACATAGGCTATTTCCAGCACTTGGCTATTGTAAACAGTACTGCTATGAACATAGGTGTACATAGGTTCTTAGGAATTGGAGTTTCAGGATTCTTTGGGTATAGTCCAAGTAGTGGAATTGCTGGATCAAAAGGCAGTTCTATTTTTAGTTATTTAATGAAACCCCATACTGTTTTCTGTAGTGGATGCACCAGCCTGCATTCCCACCAACAGTGCACGAGGGTTCCCTTTTCGCCACATCTCCACCAACACTAGTTTGTTGATTTGTTGATGGTTGCCATTCTGACAGGTGTGAGGTGGTGTCTTATTGTGGTTTTAATTTGCATCTCTCTGATGACTAGTGATGTTGAGCATTCTTTCATATGTCTCTGGGCCCTTTGTATATCTTCCTCAGGGAGTTGTCTGTTCAGGTCCTTTGCCCATGTTTTAATTGGGCTGTCTGTCTCCCTGATGTTGAGTCGCATTAGTTCTTTGTATATGTGGGAGATCAAACCCTTGTCTGAGGTAACATTGGCAATTATGTTTTCCCATACAGTTGGTTCCCTTTGAATTTTGCTGATGTTTTCTTTAGCTGAACAGAAACTTTCCAATTTGATATAGTCCCATTTGTTGATTCGTTCTTTGATTTCCTTTGCCCTTGGTGAAGTATCAGTAAACATATTTCTGCGTAGGATATCCAAAAGTTAACTGCCTATATTTTTCTCCAGGACCTTTATGGTGGCACTGCTTATGTTTAAATCCTTTATCCATCTTGAGTTTATTTTGGTGTATGGTGTAAGTTGGTGGTCTAGTTTTATCTTTTTGCATGTTGCTGTCCAGTTCTCCCAACACCATTTATTGAAGAGACTGTTTTTACTCCATTTGATGTTCCATCCCCCTTTGTCAAATATTAGTTGACAATAGAGTCCTGGGTTAATTTCTGGGCCTCTATTCTGTTCCATGGATCTACACGTCTATTCTTAGGCCAGTACCAGATAGTTTTGACAGTAGCCTTGTAGTATTGTTTGAAGTCCAGTATTGTGATTCCTCAAATCTTGTTCTTCTTTCTCAAGATTGCAGATGCTATTCATGGGCATTTTTGGCTCCATAAAAATTTTTGAAGTATTTTTTTCTATTTCTGTGAAGTCTGTCATTGGTATTTTAATTGGGATTGCATTGAATCTGTAGATTGCTCTGGGTAGTATGGACATTTGAATGATGTTAATTCTTCCCATCCATGAACATGGTATATGCTTCTATTCATTTGTATCCTCCTTGATTTCTTTCTTCATTGTTCTATAGTTTTCTGAGTACAGGTCTTTTACCTAGTTAGTTAAGTTTATGCCTAGGTACTTTATTTTTCTTGTTGCTATGGTAAATGAGATTTGTTTTGCACTTCTATTTCTGTTGTTTCATTATTGGCATACAAAAAAGCTTTTGATTTCTGGATATTGACTTTATACCCAGCTATTTTGCTAAATTTGCTTACTAGTGGAGTAAGTTTTTGGTGGAGCCAATCGGGTTTTGTATGTACACTATCATATCATCTTCAAATAATGACTGTTTGACTTCCTCCTTTCCAATTTGGATAACTGTGATTCCTTTTTTTTTTTTTTTTTCTCTGATGGCTATAGCAAGAACTTCCAAGAAAATGTAGAATAGAAGTGGAGAAAGTGGACAGCCTTGTCTCATTCCTGATCTCAGGGAGAAAGCTTTTAGTTTTTGTCTGTTAAGTATGGTGTTGGCTTCAGTTTCTCATATATGGCCTTTACAATGTTGAGGTATGCTCCCTCTATTCCCATTTTGCTGAGGGTTTTTATCATAAATGGTTGCTGTACTTTATCAAATGCTTTTTCAGCATCTATTGATATGATCATATGGTTTTTATCTTTCGATTTGCTGATGTTGTGTATTATATTGATTGATTTACGAATGTTGTACCATCCTTGCATCCCTGGGATGAAACCCACTTGATCATGGTGTATGATATTTGTAATGTACTGCTGAATCTGGTTGGCCAATATTTTGTTGAGAATTTTAGCATCTATGTTCATCAGAGATATTGGCCTGTAGCTTTCTTTCTTAGTTGGATCTTGCCCTCGTTTTGGGATTAGAATAACATTGGCCTCATAGAAGGAGTTTGGGTTCAAAAATTCTTCTTGTATTTTTTGGTATATTTTGAGGAGGATAGGATTTAGTTCTTCTTTAAATGTTTGGTAAAATTCACCTGTGTAGCCATCTGGTCCAGGGCTTTTGTGCTTTGGGAGATTTTGTATTAATTCTTTAATTTCACTAGTTGTTATTGGCCTATTCAGGCTTTCTGCTTCTTCTGGGTTCAGTTTTGGTAGATTATACATTTCCAGAAATGTGTCCATTTCATCTAGGTTCTCATATTTTTTGTCATACAGTTGTTTGTAGTAACTTCTTATAATCTTTTGTATTTCTGAGGTATCAGTTGTGATTTCTCCTCTGTCAGTTCTGACTCTGTTTATTTAGGTCCTCTATCTCTTTTTCTTGATGAGTCTGGATAAAGGCTTGTCAATTTTGTTTATTTTTTCAAAGAACCAGCTCCTGGACCTGTTGATTCTTTGAGTTGTAGTTTGAATCTCTGATTTATTTACTTCTGCTCTGACCTTGATGATTTCCTTCCTTCTACTTGCCCTGGGCTTTGTTTGTTGTTGCTCCTCTAGTTCTTGTAGCTTTATGATTAGGTTGTTTTTATGATTTCTTGTGACCTTTTTAGGTAGGCCTGTATTGCTATAAATTTCCCTCTGAGAACTGCCTTTGCTGTATCCCATAAGTTTTGGGCTGTTTCGTTCATTGTCATTTGTTTCCAGGAACTTTTTGATTTCATCTTTGATCTCATTGTTAACCCATTCATTGCTTAAAGCATGTTATTCAGTCTCCATGAGTTAGGGGATTTTTGTTTTTTTCCCTTGAGATTGGTTTCTAGTTTCAAGTCATTGGGATCTGAGAAGATGCTTTGTATGATTTCAATTTTCCTGTATTTGTGGAGGCTTGTCTCTTGACATACCATGTAGTCTATCTTAGAGAATGATCCATGTGCATTTGAAAAGAATGTGTATTTTGCTTCATTGGGGTAAAAGATTCTCTATAGATCAGTTAGGTCCATTTCCTCTAAAGTATTGTTCAATGCCACAACATCTCTGTGGATTTTTTGTTTGGAAGATCTGTCCATTGTTGATAGTGGGGTATTAAAATCCTCTACTATTAGTGTGTTGTTGTCTGTATCTTTCTTAAAGTCCTCCAATATTTTCCTTATATATTTCGGAGCTCCTACGTTGGGTGCATATATATTTACCAGAGTTATTTCTTCTTGATGGATTGTTTCCTTAAGTATTTATTACATAATGTCCTTCTTTATCCCTTTTCATGACCTTCATTGTAAAATCTATTTTGTCTGAAATAAGTATTGCCACTCCAGCTTTTTTTTCATGTCCATTTGCTTGATATATATTTTTCCATCCTTTCACTCTCAATCTGTGTCCAACTTTTGCTCTGAGTGGGTCTCTTGAATACAGCATATATATGGGTCATGTTGTCTTATTCATTCGGCTACCCTATGTCTTTTGATTGGTGCATTTAATCCATTTACCTTTAAGGTTATTATTGATCGATACTTATACATTGCCATTTTCTCCCTTTGTATCTGTATTCGTCTTTGGCTTTCTCTGTTTCTTCATTTTATTTATTTATTTATTTATTTATTTTTAAAGCAGACTCTTTAGCGTTTCTTGCAATGCTGGTTTGCTAGAGATATCTTCTTTTAGTCTTTTTTTGTCTGGAAAACTCCTTATTTCTCCTTCTCTCTTGAATAAGGGCCTTGCTGGGTAGAGTAGTGTTGGTTGCCGGTCTTTGTTTACCATTACTTGAAGTACTATTTGCCATTCCCTCCTGGCTTGAGTTATTTCTGTTGAATAATCTTTTGATAGCCGTATTGGAGCCCCCTTATATGTTATTTGTCATTTCTCTCTTGATGCTTTTAGGATTCTCTCATTGTTTTTGAAATTTGCCATTTTAATAATAATGTGCCTTGGTGTTGGTCTGTTTGGGTTGATCCTCATTGGGACCCTCTGTGCTTCCTGAACTTGATTAATGTTTTCACTCATCATGTTAGGGAAATTTTCTATCATGACTTTTTTGAACAGGTTTTCCATTCCTTGTTTCTCTTTTCCTTTTGGCATTCCTATGATACGGATGTTGTTACCTTCCATGTTGTCCTGCAGCTCTCTTAAACCCTCTTCAATTTTGCTCAGCCCTTTTTATTCCCTTGTACTGTCTTGAAGTATTTGTCTACATTATCCTCCAACTCGCTGATCTGGTCCTCTGCCTCCTCTAGCCTACTGTTGATCCCTTCTACTGTATTCTTCATTTCAGACATTGTATTCTTCATTTCCTCCTGGTGCTTATTGATAGTTTCTATGTCCTTTTTCATGCTGTTGTAGCTCTCAGTAAGTTCCTTGTAACTTCCTTGGAGTTGTTTATAGTTTTTTTGAGCTGGCTAAGCTCATTGAGCTTCTCTATCATCATTCTTTTGAATTCCTTATCTGATATTTTGTGTCCCTCTGTTTCATTTTGTAGTCTTTCTGGGGATTCTTCCTTTCCTTTTGGTGATGGACTGATTCTATTTTTCTCCATTTTGGGTGTCTGTTGTTGCTTGCTTTTTGTTTTTTGTTTTTTCCTTGGATCAGTCTGGTTTGCTTCCTTGCCTTAGTTGAGCACCCTTCCATGTTAGGAGATTTGTGGCGTTCAATGTTGCAGTCTCCCAGATTTTCTTCACTTGTCGTTCTTGGTGTGGCCTTTATATGGGCTGTCTGGTTGTATTCTGGATTGGTTGTGTATGTTGCTCCTTTCCTTCCAGTCAAGATGCTCTTTCTATCCTTTCTCACATAAATGAGGAGAGGGAGAATCAGAAAACCTCAGGTACCAGTGAACAGTGTAAGCCTATGCATATGGTTGCCCCATCTGCTTCCCTGTTCACCATTAGTGGTCCCTGATTGGTCCAGGTGGAGCAAGGACCTGTGGGCTTTTAGCAGGAAAAAAAGAGAAAAAAAAAAAAAGTCAAAAAGAAAAAAGAATAAAAAAATAAATAATACTAATAAGAAGAAAGGGTTTAGATGGCTGTTCACCCTTAATAATCCCTGATTGGTCCAGATGGAGCCAGGACCTCAGGGCTTTTAGCAGGAAAAAAAGGAGAAAAAAAAAAAAAAAAGAAAAAAGAAAAAAAAAGATAATAATAATAAGAAAGGGTTTAGATGGCTTTTCACTCTTAATAATCCCTGTTTGGAGTGGATGGAGCCAGGACCTGAGGGCTTTTACCGGGGGTGGGGGTGGGAATTTATATATATATATATATAATATATAAAGCAAAAAGGGTTTAGATGGCTGTTCACCCTTAATGATCCCTGATTGTTCTAAGTGGAGCCAAGACCTGTGGGCTTATAGCAGAGAGAAAAAAAAAATTAAAAGAAAAGAAAAAAAAGAAAAAAAACATGAAAAAGGAAAAATAATATTAATAAAGAATGGGTTTAGGTGGCTGTTCACCCTTTATGATCTCTGATTGGTCCAGGTAGAGCCAGGTCCTGTGGGCTTTAACAGGAAGAAAAGAAAAGAAAAAAAAGGAAGAAAGAAAAGGATAAATAAAGGGTTTAGGTGGGTGGGGGGTGGGAGGAATACTTAGATTGAGGACTGGGAATGTGTTGTAGCCAGAGAGTGAGTAGACTTTAAATCAAGAGTAGGGGGAGGGTCTTGGGTATTTAGGTGGATTGAGATGGGGGGAGGGGATTAAAATTATGTGAGAAGTAACTTTTGAAAAGGATATATTGGGGATTAATAGTTCATGTAGCTCTCGGTGTAACTCAGGTGCTTGAGATTAGCAGCAATCCATTTCCTGAGTCTGCCTCTTTTTCTTTGTCAGGTCTCTGCAGTCTACAGTCTAGCTGTGTGTTCTTGGAGTGGCAGGGCCTATGGTTGTCACAGTCAGGGCTGATTCTGAGTGTCAGCCCCCAGGTAGGCAGGGCCTCCAGTAGCCTAGCTGGGTTTCAGGGCTGCTGGTGTTCTGGGGCCCTCCCTTTTCTTCTGTTTGAAATCCAGTAAGGTGCCCCCTTCACCTTTTGGTGGAGGTTCCTGCCTGTGATGGGCACCTGGCACCCCTGCAGGGCAACCTGCAACCTCCCTGGTTCCTGTGATGACTGGCCCTGCCCCCACAGCTCCTGGAGGAGGCAGCCCCCATCTGCCAACAGTGCCCGGGGTCTGCCAACACTGCCCAGCTCCCCTGGGCGAGGGCTAATCATCCAAGCAGACCAGCTCTCCCAGGACTCCTTTATGCCACCTCTGTGATGTGCCCCTCCCAGTGTGTCTGCAGTGGGGCTTTGTCTCTGGCAATGGGCGGGTCGGTCGCCCCAGCTACAAGTTCCCGGCTTGCAGTTTGGAGTTTCTGAGGGAGCCTGGGGGCCTGTGTGGGTGTGCAGGGCTGGGCCTCCCTCCTCGAAGGGGCTTCAAGCTGCTGTTTCCCCAGTGGCCCAGCAGCACCGTTTTTGGCCCTCTCGCTGCCCAGCTGGTGCACTTCCCTGCTCCCCCACTCCTGCTCCCTACAGGACTCTTCCTCTGCCTCTGGCCCAGTGAGGAGCTTCCTCTTCCTGTTACCAGAGCAAGGCTCTTACACAGTCCCTCCCCTGCAGGAGTTCAATTCCTTATTCCCTCCTGCATTTGCCATCACTGTTCACACTTCACTGTTCAGATTTCTAGTCTCCAGGGAGCCTGGAGCTGGCTTCAGTTAAACATACCCCTCTGGGTAGAGTCACCACTGCCCAGAGCAGACCTCAGCCTGCCTGCTTGTTTGGAACTGTCTTATCTGCTTTCCTGTAGGTCTCTGCTGCCTCTGGACTGTGCTCTCCTGAGTCCAGATATCTGACCGCTCCAATTCTTAGGGACCTGAAGACGTCTGTTGCTCCCTTTCCTATCCTCCAGCTGCTCTGGTACTCCAGAATGCCATCAGCACTGCTCTCTACTCTGTCACCTTTTTTTTTTTTAATTTTATTGTTGTTGTATTATATCCATCCCCTTTTTGCTCCCCTCTGTCCCCCTCCCCACCCACCCATTCCCCCCAAAGTCAATCCCACCTGTTGTCCATGTCCATGGTTCCTTTATACTAGGTTCTTGTCTAAGCTGCTCCCCTTTCTTGCCTCTGCCTCCCCCCTCCCCCCTCCCTCCAACCCCTTTCCCCCTGACCACTGAAGGCCTATTCCTTGTATTCATATACTTGGTTCTGTTTTGCTTGTTGTTAGTTTTGCTCATTATTGTCCCGTAATGGGTGAGATCATCTGTCGCCATCTTTGATAGCCATCTTTTTTAACACCTTTATTTTTATTCACTTGAAGTTTTGTCACATTTATGAATGCTCAAGCAGCAGTAAATTGTTCTGGGTCCCTGGCTTCATCTGCGTTAATTTTATGTCTCTCTATCACCAGATTAGAACTCCTCAACCCTCATTTTATATTTGTTGCATCCTGGAGTATTTCTATTTATTAATTTCTCTATTATGAAATGGGGTGCTACCATTATCAGCTTCACATCATAAATATGCTACCTTTAATTATTTATATTGACTTTTATTTGATTTCACTACATCTATTCTACAACTTATTTTGAAATATCTGTTTTTTTAACTTATAGTAAAGACATATGAGGCAAACTACTTATTTTATTATGTGGCCAAATATTATGCTAACATTTTTGGAAACTAAAAAATTTTATATAGGAGTACGTTTCCCTAACCTATTTTTTTTAAACCAATGACCACTTTTCTACCTATTGTAAAGGCCTAAAATTTAATGATAAATTTATTATATAAAATAAACCAATGCCTGAGATTTAATATATTATCTTCTTTTGACTTTCTAATTTAAGCTCATAGACAAAAAAAAAAAAAAAAAAGTTCACACTAACAGCTAAAGTGCTCAGCCACAGGAAAAAGTAAAGTGGTAGTGATAGGTGAGGAAGGTAAAGGCAATTTCAGATTCTTTAGGGTTTTAGTTCATTCATGTCAGTTTTCAAGTGTGTATTCATGGGTCTACAATACAATTGGGAGAGATATTCCTTTGAGATCAGTTGTACTCAGGGGTTCTGGTTTGAAGGGATTCTGTTCCTTTGGGACAAGTCCACCACTGTGCAAACTGATTCCTTTCCCAGAGCTTAGATTCTAAACTGCTCATGTCAAAACCAAACTAAACCAAACCAAATCAAACCAAACCAATATCTTTACAAATTATCTCTCTTTCTCAGTATATTTAACACCTCTTGATTTCCATCCCATTACTGTGTTTAAGGGTCTATTTATTTCCTCCTACACATTTTTAACACAGTCCCATGTTTATTGCAGCATTATTCACAATAGCCAATGTATAAAACTTATCTAATAGCCTAGGATGTAAATTTGAGAGAGAGAGAGAGAGAGAGAGAGAGAGAGAGAGAGAGAGAGAGATTGATTCTGCTGTTTGCTACAACATGAATTACCTTGAGCACATTCTCTGAGAGAAACACAAATATTGTAGGTTACCATTTGTATGTGGAATCTAAAAAAGTCAAATTCATAAAAACAGAGAGTAAAATGGTAAAATGGTAATTTTTTTTACCATTTACTCATTTAGAGAGTAAAATGGTAGTTATCAATGATGGTTGGTGGGAGGATAAGACAGATATTATTTAAGGGTACAAACTTGAAATGAGCTGTAAATAACACATAGAGGTCTTCTCATACTCTTGTATTTCTACTTAGCTACCTGGAATACTGAATTAAATGTGGAGTCTTACTCCAATTATAGCAGTTCCAATCAGTCTTGTAAAAAAATAAAATCCATAACTTTGTCAATCCCATCCTCCTATTTCTTCCTGGTGTTTTTTTTTTTTTTTTTTTTAATTTCAGTATCTTCTTAAAATAATCACATAATTTCCTGACTGTCTCTTGTTCTTGAATTTTTATACTTTGTATTCCTTCTGGGACAAGGGTATGCCCTTTTTCTCACTTTTATGGCATCAGGGTATCTGCAAAATCTCATTCTAAGAATCCTCCACTTGGCTCTTGAGATATTTCTCAATTGTGGATCTTAAATCTTCCAAAGTAACAAAACATATCTTTTAGTGCTTACTTATTTTATAATGTAAGATTTCTCCCTACATGGATTTTCTTGGATTTTTTAATATTTTTTCATTTGCTGACACAGGATGATAGTAATAACACAAACATCAATTTCCAGTATGATTTGTTTTTCAAGCTATGGCACTAACCCCTTCTTGTCCATTAGGTGGTCCTTCCCCTAATTGTTTTCCAACAAAGTTATTTGGACTTCTCAAATATTAACCTCTTTTCCTTACCCCTTATAAATTTAACTGAGTCCATTAGTTTGTCTTTATTTCCCTTTTTCCTAGACTTCTTGTTTGAACTATGTTTAAAACATAATAAAGTTAGTTCCATTCCTCATTAATGTTTTTCCAGATCTAAGACAATTTATGAAAAGCATTTTAATCCTTCATGAATATATTATAGTCACAAGTGTTTTGTAAATTGTACATATAATCAGTCATCTAAAAATAATAGAGCTGTTGCATTTTCCTAGAAAATCATTCTACTCAAAACTTTGGTAGTAGGGAGGCATATGTGCATATACTTTGCCTCTCTCCACAACCTTCAGAAGGAATATAACTTCCTCAAAACTAAAAACAACCAGACTATCAGAAAATTAAACTGCATTGAAGTCCAAGAAACAAAGATATAAAGAAGCAATACTCATCCAGACAAGCAGGAGGGATGTAGTGGAAGTGGAGAGAAAGCAGGGTGGCAGCGGTAGCCCCAGAAGCAAGAAATAAGCAAGGCAGTGGCTATGGCCAGCTGGTGGAAAATTCAATCACACATTATAAAAGTCTGGTGGGACATTTGGGAAGCAATCCCAGCCCCAGACCAGACTATGCAGCTCATAGTTTCAGTACTAGGAATACAAAACCTCATTGTTCCTGACTGTGAAAACCAGTGGAGGGTGGGTTGGTGGAAGAAACTGGCAGTCTTTCAGCAGAGTCCATTTGTTAAGAGGGCCTCCATGGTTCTAGAACATGTGCAAACCTACCCACTCTGGGAACCACAACCGGGGCAACAGGTAGAAGGGAACTAGTACCATATGGGAAGTGGACGAAGTGCGTAGAAAAGGGGTGAGTGCTGAATAAGCGGTATTGTTTCCTCTCAGATCCCTCCCCCACATACAGCACTGCAATGTGGTGAAACAGGTTGCCCCACAATGACAATACATAAGGGCCCAACCCTTACAACATAACAGTTCTACAGAAGACACATAGGCAAACACAGGAGCCTGTCAGGATGAAGAGACAGAGAAATATGGCCCAAAAGATAGAGCAGATCAAGGCTCTGGTGGAAGAACAGAGATGAGAATGTAGCCAACCTAACAGTCACTGAGATTAAAATACTGCTGATAACAATGCTCACAAACTTAAGAGACATGATTGAATATGGCAAATGCATAAGGAAAGAAGTGAAGTCTATGCTAAGTGAAACAAAGAAAATTCACATGAAACAAATGGTGAAGAGAAGGAAGCCAGGTTTTAAATAAACAATTTGGGACATAAGGAAGAAATAAACTGTCAACCAGTGACAAATTAAGAAATAAGAATTAAAAAACACGAGGAGAGGCTTAGGAACCTCTGGGACAACTTTAAATGTACCAACATCTGAATCACAGAAGTACCAGAAGAAGAGGAAAAGCAAGAAATTGAAATCTTAGGTAAAAAAATAATGAAGGAAAACTTCCTAAATTTGGCAAAGGAAATAGACACACAAGTCCAGGAAGCACAAAGAGTCCCAAACAAGTTGGACCCATAAAGGATCACACCAAAACACATCATAATTAAAATGACAAGGATTAAAGCTGAAGAGAGAATCTTAAAAGCAGTAAGAGAAGAGTTCCTAGAAGACAATCTGCTGATTTCTCAAAAGAAACTTTGCAGGCAAGGGACTGGCAAGAAATATTCCAAGTGATGAAAAGGAAGAGTCTTCAACCAAGATTATTCTATCCAGCAAAGTAAAGTGCTTCCCAGACAAGGTAAATCGAAAGGAGTACATCATCATCAAGCCATTATTTTATGAAATGTTAAAGGGACTTATATAAGAAAAAGATCAAGACTATGGATATTGAAATGACAACAAACTCACAAATATCAACAATGGAATTTAAAAAATAAAAACAAAAACAAACTAAGCAAACAACCAGAATAGGAACAGAATCATAGATATGAGGATCATTTAGAGGGTTATCAGCTGGCAGGGGGAAGGGAAAGAAATGGGGAAATTGTGCAGGGATTAAGAAGCATAACTGATAGGTACAAAATAAACAGAAGGATGTTAAAATAATATAGGAAATGGTGATGCTAAAGAATGTACATGCATGACCCATGGACATGAACTAAGTGGGAGAGATTACTAGGAGGAAGGGAGGTACTGGGTGGCAGGGAGCAAAGGGAAAACAAATTGGAACAACTGTAACAGTATAATCAATAAAATATATTTTAAAAGATTTTGGCATTATTTGGGATTCATTAGTTGTTTTCTAAAATGACAAATTGAATACAACATAAAATTTTTCATAAGAGGTAAAGATCTGGTTTTAACAAAATTTTACAATTACACTCAGTGTTTTGATCTAAACTCAACAAATCAACAGAAGTTTGAATCCATTCTTCTCTGCCATTTTTGACAGAAGATGCTAAGAAATACTGATATGCATATATTAAAACAATTCTATCAATTAAGTATTTGCATTACTTTTGAGCAAACCAGAACACTTTAGAATGAGATATTAACAGAAATGTCTTCTTAGACCATAGGTTTCATTGGCAATTTGAAAGACTGCTAAAAATAATCATATTTAACATTTATAAATGCTAAGGAAATAAACATATACACATTATTCCATGTAAAACTGATCATCACATAGTTTTTCTTAGCCATTTGTTTCATTTAGTGAAGCCTCATTCAGCAAGAATACTATATTTAGTAGTTAGCTTAAAAGGTTGAAAATATAACAAAGAACCAATAATATCCTGGTAAGATAACTAAATAAATTAGGTAAAAAATACATATATAAATATTTTAAAATGAAGTTTTCAAATAACTTCTGATAACATTAGAAAAGGCTCATGGCATTTAAGTGAAAAATAAAATGGTCATATTGATCCAATTTTTGGTTAAAATATGTATATTCTATCATATGCATATATTATATGTACATATGCTAAACATAAAAATGCAACAAAAACATTAATATATTAAGAATGCCTTGTCATGGCAAAATTTGGTGACTTATTTTTTATTTCTTACTGTTTTTTTCTCAATAACTATATGTTTTATTATCAAAATAAATCTGTTTTAAAATTTAATACAAACTTTTGTGTTTTATTGTATCCTTGTATTTTTATTTTAAATTAAATTTTTGGAGTGATACTGGTTAATAAGATGGCATATATTTCAACTGTACAATTAATTCTATGATACAACATCTGTATATTACATTGGGTGCCCACTACTCAAAGTCAAATATTTCATTACCACATATTTGATCTTCCTTATCCTTTATTACCTGTATCCTGCTTCTTTCTGGTGACCACTATAATGTTGCAGATAACTATGAGTTATCTGTTTTCATTGTTTGTTTGTTGCTTTCAGTTATATATCCAACATATCAGTGAAATTATATGGTCCTTAACTTTTAGTGTCTGATTTATTTCATTTAGTATGATATTCTATAGATCCATCCATGCTATTGCAAATGGCAGTATTTCATCTTTTTTGTGTTATGGCTGATCAGTATTCCATTGTACTATATCTTCTTTATCCAATCATCTATCTAGGGACACTTTGATTTTTTCATGTCTTGGCCACCATAAATAATGCTGCAATGAACATAGGGGTGCATATATGTAACAAATAAATTTTTTCAAATTATTGGGTTGGTACCCAAAAAAGGGATTACTGAGTCATAGGGTAACTATTTTTTTAAAGGTTTTATTCATTCTTTTCAGAGAGGAGGATAGGGAGGACGGAAGAAAGGGAGAGAAACATCAATGCATGGCTGCCTTTCACCTGCCTCCAGCTATGAACCTGGCTGGAGACCTGGCTTGCAACCTGGTTATGTGCCCTGGCTGGGGAATCAAACCAGCCACCTTTGGGTTCGCAGGCTGGTGCATATCCACTGAGCCACCATCCAGGGGTAACTCTATTCTTAATGAAAAAAAAAAAAATTAAATCCTCATCCAAGCATATATTTACTGATTTTTAGAGGGAGGGGAGTAGAGATACACAGAGAGAGAAACATCAGTTGTTTGCCTCCCTTATGTGCCCTGACTGGGAATCAAACCCACAACCTTTAATAGTATAAAAGATGACACTTCAACCAACTGAGCCAGAGGCCAGGGCTATTAATTTTTTGAAGAGCCTCCATAGTGTTTACTATAGTAGCTGTACCAGTTTATTTTCCCACCATCTATCAAAGGATGTTCCTTTTTACCCACAGCCTCTTCAACACCTGTAATTACTTATTTTATTAATAATAGCCATTCCATTCTAACGGGGGTGAGGTGGTATCTCACTGTAGTTTTATTTGCATTTTCCTTGTAGCTAGTGAAGTTGAGCACCTTTTTGTTTATCTACTGGCCATTTTTATATCTTCTTGGGATAAGTGTCTATTCAAATACTCTGCTGATTTAATTGGGTTGTTTGTTTGGTGTTGAATTGTATGAGCTCTCTATATAATTTGAACATTAACCCACTGTTGGAGCTGTTTGCAAATATCTTCTCTCATTTGATTGTTTGCCTTTTGTTTTGTTGGCATATTTTTTACGATGCAGAAGTTTTTTGGTTAGATAGTCTCATTCATTTGTTTTGCCTTTACTTCCCTTCCTCTTGGGGTCAAATTAATAAAATCTTCTTTTAGACCAAGGTCCGTAAGTTTTGTACCTATGTTTTCTTTTATCTGATTTATTGTTTCAGGTCTTATATTTAGGTCTTTGATCCATTTTGAGTTATTTTTTCTACAGGGACAAACTGTCATCTAGTTTCATTATTTTGCATGTGGCTTTTCAATTTTCCTGGCATCATTTATTGAAGAGGACTCCTTTGTCAAAATATATTTGTCTATATGCATGTGGGGTTTTTTTCTGGACTATCAATTCTGCTCCATTGGTTTGTGAATCTGTCTTCTCTGCCAATACCATGTTGTTTTGATTATTGTTACTCTGTAATATGATTTGAAGTCAGAGAGTGTGATACCTCAAAGACATCCTGAGAGAGAAGAAAAAAGCCAAAGACATCACAATTTCTGACTTCAAATCATACTACAAAGTGACAATAATCAAACTGCATGCTATTGGCAGAAAAAACAGACACATAGACCAAATTAAAAAACCTCTGGTTAGACTCACTAAGGGAGACTCAAATAAAATCAGAAATGAAAGAGTAATTACCACAGATATTAAAGAAAAACAAAGGATTATATAAGAATACTATGAAAGTCATTATGCAACAAAATTCAATAACCTAGAAATAATGGATAAGTTCCTAGAAATACATACCTTCCTAAACTGAATCATGAATTAGAAAATTGAAACAAACCAATAAACAGTGAGAAAATTGAAACAGCCATTAAAAACCTTACCAAAAGTAAAAGTCCAGCATACCAGATGGTTCAGATGGCTTCACTAGTGAATTCTATCAAACATTCAAAGATTTGATATTTATTCTTCTCAAAGTTTTCCAAAAAGATGAAGAAGAGACAATACTTTAACACATTTTATGAGTCCAACATAACTCTCATACTAAAACCAGGTAAGGGTAATACTGCCCGCTATCTCTGAGGAATACAGATGCAACAATCCTAAACAAAATACAAGCAAATCAAATACATTCAAAAATAATACATGATGATCAAATGGGCTTCATTCCAGGGATGATGTTGGTTCAACATACAAAAAGCAATCAATAAAACACTCTAAAAAATAAAAAGTAGAAATCATATGATCTTATTGATAAATGCAGAAAGAGCATTTGTTAACATGCATGTATTTATGATTAAAAAACTAAATAAAATAGATAGAGAAGGAAAGTACTTTAATATAATAAATGCCATGTATCACAAATCCTCAACTAGTGTCATACTTAATAGTGAAAAAGACTTCATAGCACTATCCATCATAGTACTAGAAGTCTTAGCCAGAGCAATCAGGTAAAAAAAAAGAAATAAAAGGTATTCAATTTGGAAATGAAGAAGTAAAATTGCCACACTTTGCAAATTACATGACTCTTTATACAAAAAACCCTAAAGGCACCACCAAAAGAATTACTAGAAATAATAAATAAATACAGTAATATTAAAGGATATAAAATCAAAGTGCAAAATGTCCACTGCAGCCCTGGCCAAGAATCTCAGTTAGTTGAAATATCATCCTGATATGCCAAAGTTGTGGGTTTGATCTCTAGTCAGGGCACATATAAAAATCAACCAATGAGTGTATAAATAAGTGGAAGAGGAAATTAATGTTTCTCTCCCTCCTCTCTTTCTTTCAGTAAATAAAAGTTGTAAAAAATCAATTGCATTTTAATACACTAATAAAGTTTCAGAAAAAGAAATGGACAAAAACCATCCCTTTTTCAATTGCAACAAAAAATAATAAAATGCCTAGGAATAAACTTAACAAAAAATTATTAATTCAGTATATAAGTGAAAAACCTATATAGTAAAACTATAAGGCAGAATTAGATAGATTGAAAAAGACACAAAAAATGGAAAGATATTTTGTTTTCATGGATTGGAAGAATCAATACAGTTTAAATCCCTATACTACCCAAAGCAATATACAGTTAATACAATCCCCATCAAAATCCCAATGACTCTTTTATATTATTTTAGAACGGCAACTATATCTTATTCATCTTGTAACTAAAATAAAAGCTGAAGCCATCTACAACACATAGTTAACTTTCTACATTAATATAACTCTACCATTGAGCTGTATTTACTGGTGTCACTTAACTATTCCACTGTCTTCATCAACATAAGTTTAACAATATAGATTACTCTTGCTCAGGAAGATAAATTGTAAATAACTTTATTGTTTACTTAGAAACTTACTAAAAACATTTAAATGAATATCAAATTATTAGACATTTCGATAGATAGTGTCATATGATGATTTAGTCTTCAGCACTCTTAGTAAATCCTCATTTCAAAAACCTCCCCTCTCTGGGTCCACCAATGTAAATTACTACATCAGAATTCTTTTTATTAGAAGATTTTGTTTATTTATTTTTTATATTTTATTTGATTATTTTTAGAGAGAAGGGAAGGGAGAGAGGAAGAGAGGGAGAGAAACAGCAATGTATGTTGCCTTTCCCATGCCTCCAGCTGGGGACCTGGCTGGAGATCTGGCTTGAAAACCAGATACATGCCTTAACTGGGAATTGAACCAGCAACAATTTGGTTCACAGGCTGGTGCTCAATCCACTGAGCTACATCAGCCAGGGGAATAATTATTTTCTTTTTTTAATTCAATTTATTTCTTCCCCCACTACCCTGTGTGGAAAGATCTTTTATAAACCAGATTTTAAAGCTTCATATTTTAACTTTGCATTCTATCTTCCAAGAGGCTAGAAAGACTCTGTCAAGTTAGTGTTCTCATATATCAAGGTAAGAATAAGTTTACTTTGACTTTACAACAGATTCACTTGATGAATATTTTATAGGGGTGTATGCATTAAAAAAATATGAGTAGTGTTGGGCTTTATACATACAGATATTCACTAAGTATACAGGCAAAAGTAACATTACAATTATTTGTATGGTAAATATAATAATTAATAAATAATAATACATGCATGAACTCTGTGTTTCATGTACTCACACTGTAAACCTACTATTGCCCCACTCTGTATATTTAAGTAATGTTCAAAATTTATAATTCACCAAACTATTGTCAATGTCTTTGTATCTCTAATTTTACTCAATGACCCCAACCATTTTGAAGATAATTACAGAACTGCTATGTATTTATCTTTTGATGTTTGGTGAGTAAATTTTATTAAAGCTGTTTAACTTTTATATTTCCTGTCATCTAAAAAAATGCTTCAATCTGAAAAAATGTAATACATAGGATTGCTTTTTCATTATTTATTTAAAAATTATTATTTATTGATGCTTGATTAATATAATTGATTCTAATTATCTGAGTTTTCTTATAGACCTATACGAAATTTATCCCAATGATAGAATTCTGTGGGGCTATTAAGAAATGAAGTAGATACCTGAGTTCTGGAGGTTGGCCTTTGTATTTGTTACTTGTAGACCTTAGGGAAGCAAGCTTTCATCTTCACTTACCAGCTTAGAACAGAACTTAAGAACATGTACCGAGAGTTAAACTTTAAGTCACATATATTGCCAAGTATTTTTCAAAGGGAAGGTGTCTATAAGCATTCCCTTTAAGGCACTGGTGTAATTACAGACAGGATTATTAGTGGATGGTGGTGGTGATTCCCAGCAATGTTAGAGACAAATGGGTTCACCTGGGCAAAGCACTATGCTGTTTAAAAAATTGTCAATGATAGTACTTCTCAAACTTTAATGTGTGTATAAATGACCTGTGGATTGTAGGATAAGTCACCTTCTCATCTGAAGATCAGGAGTGGGGCTTGATAATTTATGTACTAAAAAATTGCTAGGTGATGCTGACACATTCTGAGTAGTGAGAAGTTAACTGAAAGTAATCCCACCCTAGGCCAGAAGCTTGCCTTCATTTAACTCTGCTTTTGCTGAATTTATGTCTATCAAACTCACTTATAACTGTAAAATGGCTTTTATATTTTATCTAAATAATAATGTTTTCAGTCCAAAGCTTATACTTCTAATTATAAATTTATGCATTAATTTTTGTGAACTTGGTTAACATGAGTTTGTTTCCATCAGATGGGGTTAATATAAACAATAATAGCTAAGATTTATCAAATACCTATTTACAAAAAATCAATTATAGTCTCTGTACAAGATATAATCCCATCTAACCTTCACAACAACCCTATGAGATAATATTATGTGCTCACTTCACAATTAAAATTTAGTTTTAGGAAGGTTAGATAGTTTACATTAAGAAAAAAACATGCCAGCCTGCAAACCCAAAGGTGGCTGGTTCCATTCCCCAGCCAGGGCACGTAACCAGGTTGCAAGCCAGGTCTCCAGCCAGGTCTGTAGCTGGAGGCAGATGAAAGGCAACCATACACTGATGTCTCTTTCCCTCTCTGCCTCTTTCCCTTCCCCTCTCTCTGAAAATAATGAATAAAATCTTTAAAAAAGAAAAACAAAAACAAAACAGGAAATGAACAGCAGAACTAGGATTGTAGTAATACAGGCAGACTTGCTTTGAGTTAGACAAAGTAATTGTCCCCATAGGTATCCACTCCCTGATCCCCAGAACTAGTGAATGTGTCACTTCACGTGTCAAAAGGGATTCTTGTAGATGTGTTTAACTTAAATATGTTGACATGGGAGATCACTTTGTATAATTCAAATAGGCTCAAAGTAGTCACAAGGGACTGTCAAGAGCAAGGGGGAACAGCATACTCAGTCAGAAAAGGAAGGTGTGATGATGGAAACAGGATGGAATGATATGTATTGCAGTTGGAGGAAGAGTTGATGAGCGAAGGTATGCAGGAGCTCTCTAGATACTGTAAAAGACATGAAAACAGATTATTTCCTTGAGTCCCTGAAAGAGGTGTAGCTCTACTTTCACATTTTAGGACTATACATTGATTCTGAACACACAATAAATTTGTGTTGTGTTAATTCACTAAATTAGTGCTAATCTGTTAAAGCAATAATAGGAAACCAAGCCAGGAACCAAGACTCAAGCTCTTCGACCAAAAGTTAGGTTCTCAGAATAAGATAGAAAAAATTAAAGGGATGACTGAAAATAGTTTTAGAGGAAAGAAGTGCTAAAACTGGTAGTTCCTGAGAAATAACTATTTCACAGTTGCTGTTTAAAGCAATGTACTTTATCCTTTATAGATGCTACTGTATAACTTTTGTGACAATCTTTTTAAGACTGTATTTTTAGAGCAGCTTCAAGTTCACAGCAAAATTGAGAAGTTGTAGAGGTTATATTCTGTCTTCCTATGATATTGATTATATTCACTGTCTGTTTAGTACAATATTCTAATATTTTTAATTGGTGCCCTTTAATACAAAAAGTCAATCATATTGTTCTCCCCTAAGTGTTTGGTAATCTTATTCTTGTTTCCTAAAATAGCATCTAATAATCTCTCTAAAGCTAGCACTGCTCTTCAAATGACATTTCAACACTCACCATTCTCATTTGCTTCCAATTTGTGGGTAAAGTTTTCCAAAAATATTATCCTTAGCTTTCCAATGATCTTTGCTAATAATAATACATGATTATTTCCTACATATTTTTTAGTTTCAGTTATGAATTACTCTCTTCCATTTAATTGAAGATAACTTGAGACTTTTTGTTAATGATTGAGATCTATTTGCATTTATTGGTATTTTGCCATTGATTTAATGATTGAATATAATCTAATTCTCACAACATTTGTGTAAACACCAAAACCACACTACAAAACATATCCAGAATCTGACATAATGCAAGGTACTGTAGGCAATGCAAAAAAATGAAGAAAATGCACTTTGTCTAGAAGAGTGAACAATTTGTTGAGAGAGACATGTATGTATGTAGCTATTTTGAAAAGTTGAAAGAGATTAGTTTTGAAATCTGTACAAATGACAAAGATGGAAAATAAGTCTCCTGAATCTCTTGACCAGTTTTACTGAAATCACAGTAGTTGGCTCCTTCTATGTGCCTTGTTGACAATATCATCTAATGACTTCACTTCTTCATGAAGTATCAGAAGCTGAACAAACGATGAAATATTTTAGATTTTTCTATAACCTGTTACTTTTCTCTATATGTATCACTAAATTTCCTATAATTGTTCATTTCCTTTTATGTTCTAATAAGCTATATTTATATTGTAAAGATCTCACACTTCTTTGAACTAACTACCCACATTCCTTGAATACTGAAATCATTAAAAATTTGAAAGAAAAAGGCTCTAAGAGTTTGTGCTTACACAGAATTATTCCCAGTCGATTGAGGAATGGGGACTATATTTTAGGTTAACACACATTTTATATTTTCCTATAGCCTATAATAATATTGAATTTGCTTTTTCAATGGTATTCTTAGTTTCCAAATCTTTGGAAATCTAATTTTACATAAGAAACATTTTGAATGAATTTAGGAATTTCCAGGCCTACTTACTGTTTTTACTGACTTTCTTCATGAAGATTTTCAAGTAGCAACATTTGAATGAGAGCTTCCCAGGTTGCTTCTTAAAATTCCTCGTTCCATTGTTGGTGGTAGAAAATCGCAGACTGCCCAACTAACTGAGCTTGTAGGAATTTCACTGCTACCACTAAAGAGCAATTTGTGCTTCATGTTCATCCCTGCTTTTAAGAGACTGTACAGCTATATTAAAATCAAACAGGCCATTAAATGTAATAAAAAACACAATTTGTTTTAGACAATTTGCATTAATCCCTATAATGCAACCTATAAATGCAAAGGTTTCACGTATTCTGTTCATACCAATGAAAAATAGTTAGTTTTCTTTCTACCAGCTTCTATATCGCCAGAAAAAAGAAAATTGAACCAGCAGTAAGTAACCAGAATATTTACATTAATTTGAATACTTCTAAAGAATAATCAAAGGAAATGGCAAAGTACAAGAAATGTTAAAAGCACTTTTAACTTTTAAAAGATCTTTTGGTGACAGTTCTTCCAACACACTTATTACTTTTATTATGACTTTAATTATTTTAGATCTTAGAGCTATAACCAAACAGCATTGGCATAACCCTGAAAAGAAATTGCTACCACTGTGACCTATGTGTCTTCCTGTGATTCCAAGAAGAAAGTTGGGCCGCTAGTTGCAAAGATTTACACCCTCATCTCTGCCTTTGAGAATGGAAGTCATCACCAGATCATCTTTCTTTTTCTGGCCCTCCTCAGTTCTCCTGAAGAAAAGATTAGTTCTACTCATAAGAGTATAAGCATTTACACTTATTCTGGTTTCATGTTATTATGTCATGAGTTAGTCAGGAGCCAACAGTAAATAAATATTTACTGAATACATATTCTATGGTGAACACATATTACATAACAGTAATATGGCTTAGATTCCAACAGTTACAGAGCTACTTGGCTGTACAAAATTTGGGGCTAAAGGGGAGGAAATACTGAATTTGTATTGAAATATACAACTTGTAACCTTAAAAAAATTAAAGATGTTATTCATTATTTTTAGAGGGCGGGAAAAGGAGGGAGGGAGGCAGAAAGGGAGAAAAACATCAACGTGTGGTTGCCTTTCACCTGCCACGAGCTGGGGACCTGGCTGGAGACCTGGCTTGCAACCTGGGTATGTGCACTAACTGGGAATTGAACCATGACCCTTAAATTCACAGGCTGGTGTTCAATCCACTGAGCCACACCAGCCAGGGCCACACTTATATACCCTTTTAGTTGGTAGAATTTAATGCTATCTGAAGCTATCCTGAGAATAATAATTTGAACCTTGTTGACAGCCAAGAGCCAGAAATTTGCCTAGCATTGTTAAGAACTCAATTGAATATTTGTTGGATGAGTGAAAAAAGGATTTCTGAAGAAAAAAAAAAATGAAACAAACAAATAAGAAAACATTATAAATCAGGTGTTTGACCTGGTGGTGATAAATCAACAACAAGGTTTAGAAAAATACCAAATCTCAAAAAATTCCAATTCTGTGCTGACTATAATATAGGCTCTAATATAGGACTATATCTTGTTACCATTTTATCCATGGCATCTACTGTAGTATCTGACATACAATAGATACTCCATAATTATTTGTTGAATACATAAGTGAATAAACACAAAAAGTTATTTGAGAAGCACACATTTTTTACTTGAAATTTTATAAAATAATTTATTGAAAACTGTAAATAAAATATTTTGATTTTATGAATGGTAAGCAGAAGTTTAAAATAAAAATTCATTCTTATATATTTATATCAAAGTAAGTAAAACATGATAAATCTCACAAATATGTCCCTTAAATAGTTATCAGGTCTATCAAATATGCCATATTAAAATTTTTGGTATCTCTATCATTAATTGTGTATAGTTGAAGTACATGTGATTATACAGTCAAACACATAGTATGTTATTACTCTATCAAGCATCATTGCAGTTTTTTGGTTCATCCTCAAAGCTCCAGCCTTGAAAGGTAATAAAAATAGAGTTTTCAATGAACATAGAGAAAAGTCATATGCTGAGTCACCAGAGTGAAAAACTATTTACTCAGCTTTTGCCTTCAATATTTGTCTCACAAACTGAGAGTCTTACTGAGTACCCAAGTACTTTTCTAAAGCAGCAACTTAATTTCCTTAATTTATTAAGGTTATTTCCCAAAGATCATGAAAATTCTAGTATTATAATAGATATTCAAGGTTCCTTTGGTCCAGCTTCCAAGCATTGGAAGTGTATTAGAAGAAAAATCACTTGAGAATCACCTTAGCTATCAAGAGCAGCTACAACAACTAAGATTATTCTCCCAAACAATTAACTCTAATAGTCAGTCTTTAGCCTTTTCTTTTTTTTGGACTTTCATCATTTCAATGTCTTTTAAAACTCTCTCTTATCCAAATTTCTCCTGATATCCATTTTTCTAAAACATGAGAATGGCTGAAATGCTAAATTCATGTGAATGTAGTTTAAACAATGTAATTTCAATATGTCTTTCTTCAACTACTACATAACACACATTAACTATTACTCATCTAGCCAAATTAGACAAGGAAGTGAGATTAATGGTGCTGAGTTTCAGAATCAGAATACCTAGTATCTAATACTTGCTCAATTATTTAATAATTATATAACCTTGGGAAAATTATAAGATGTCTTTATCTTGTATTTCCTTTTCAATGTTACTTATAATAAAACTTACATTGTCGTTTTTGGTTTTACATGTTAGGATCTTGAAAGTCACCATTCAATCTAACAATAAGTAAAAACCTAAAGAGACAAAAATATCAACTTAGAAGATATCTGTTAGAGAGATGAGGGTACAAACAAATAACAGTCCCAAGATTAGAGAACCATAGTTGACAAGCTAGTATTAACAACTCTGAGATTTCAGAATTCCAGAGGACATGGTCATAGACAATTCCTCACAACCTCCAGGAGCTTCACTAGGTTCCAATGACAAATATTAAACAAAAATATATTCACATTTCCAGCAGTGAAAGGAAAAAAAAAAAAAAAAAAAAACACTTGAAATATGTCAGAGCACCCTGTTCTTACTAAGGTCTCCTTCAGGAGAAACTTGTCTACTCCAGTTAGCTCTGGCCTTTCCTGTGAGAGAAGGAGTACGCAACTCCAGCACATTCTAGCCATCCTTTCCACCCTAAGTGGGGAGAAGAAAACTGAGATGTACTTGTGAAGTTTAAAGTCCATATGTACAAGCTCATTAAAAGACTAATACCTCATCATAAGACTACAGAACAGCCACACACACACATAAACATTCAAAACCTCACCTCATTTCTAAAGGCCACTTTACAACAATTCCTTTCACCTAATACATTATGTCTGGCTATCAACAAAAATGGCTCTGATGGGCTTATTATTAAACTGGTCACAGCAGAGAAAAGAATTTCTGAGCTTGAGAATATCTCAATATCAAGCTCCAAAATTAAAAAGAATAGAGAACAGAGATTGAAAAACAACAGAATAGAAAATTCAAGGACTGTTGAGTAACTATAAAAGGTGAAACATACATGTAATGAGAATACCAGAAGGAAGAGAAACAAAGAAAGGAACAGAAGCAACATTTAAATTTAAAAATGAGTGAGATTTTTTCCAAATTAATATCAGACACCAATTCACATGTACAGGAAGCTAACAGAACACCAAGCAGGATAAATGTTTCCCAAATATGCCTAGGAATATCATTTCCAAACAATAAAAAATTAAAGGTAAAGAAACAATCCTGAAAAAAAGTCAGAAGGGAAAACTCCTTACACATAGAAGAACAAAGATGAAAATTACATACTGATTCTCTTCAGAAACCATGCAGAAAAAAAGTGGAGAGAAATATTTCAAATAAGAGAAAAAAACCTCACCATCCTAGAATGATGGCTGCACCTTGCAAAAGTACCCTTAAAAGTGATAAACAAAAATTTTCTCAGAAAACCAAAAATTGAGGGAATTTATTGCCAATAAACCTATGTTTTAAGAAATGTTTTTTTAAATAAAAGTTATTCAGAGAAAAGGAAAATAATATAGGTCAGAAACTCAAATCTAAGCATCTGGTTTTCAAACTATAAAAAAATCAAAGATAAAGAAAAAATCCTGAAGAAGCATCAAAGAAGAAATAAGTGGAGGTAAAATAAACACTTATTTTTCTTATTCTTAATTGATCTACAAACTAACAATTAAAAAAATAACAATAGCAACAATGTACCCAAAGATGTATGTGTATTGTATATAAGGTTGTATATAAGTAAAATGAATGACAGTAATACCAATAATACAAGTAACAGGGTGGGGGAAGAATTAGAATTATGTTGTTGCTGTAAGGAATTCACACTACCTATGATGTACTATAGTATTATCTGAAAATGGAGTTGAACTACCTGTAATTGCATATAGCAAATTCTAGGGTAATTACTGAAAAACAAGTAAATAAAGTATATTGACATGCTAAGAAAAGAGAAGAACTGTAGACAAATAAAAAGCTTAACTAAAATAAAAAATGTGGAACAAGAGCCCTGGCTGGTGGCATGCTGGATAAGATGCTGGTCTGTGAACCCAAAGGTCACTGGTTCAATTCCCAGCCAGGGCACATAACCAGGTTGCAAGCCAGGCCTGTGGCTGGAGGCAGGTGAGGGCAACCATACATTGATGTCACTTTCCCTCTCTACCTCTCTCCCTTCCCCTCTATCTAAAATTAATAAATAAATAAATATTGAAAAATAGTTGAACAAGAGTAGAAGACAGAAATAGGAACAATAAACAAGAATACAGAACAATAACAAATATAGTAATATTAATCTAATTATAGCATTCAGATTATGACTACTTCCTACCATGTCCTCTACTTAAATAATTCTTCTCTCTCCTATACTAAACTTGCTTCATCATTAATCTACTCTATTTCTACAGTACTTTTCTGTCCTGTAAGTACAGAAAATTAAAAACATTTACCATGCTTTTTTGAAGGTAAGCTTCTTAAATGTGATTTTTTTTTTTCAATTTGACATCATTGTTCAAAATTTGAAAGACAGAAGTAAGACAGAGGCATTTTTCCTCAATCTTAGGTTTTATTTTTTTCTTGATCACTAACAAAGTTATAGAAATTGAAATTTTTCTGCATCAGCATCCTAGGTAATTGCAGCATGATGAATGACAACAAATCAAATCTTGATCTAGCTTTCTGATTTTTGTATTGTAAAAGCCAGGCGATGACCCACTCTTGTTATACCTCCACAGAATTTATAAACTCCTAACCCCCTGCATCAAATTTCTTAATGCTAAAGTAGCTAGAATCACTTTTAATTAATTGGCAAGTCTTCTTTCATTCTTGCTAATTAGATTAATTACTTTATAACTGCCAAAATATCAAGACATTTTATTCCTCTGCTTAAGTGCTCCCACTACCCCCTCATCTTGTTGAAAATTAATATCATATTCTTCACTCAATACTTGGTAAAATTTATATGTGTAGCCATCTGGTCTGGGGCTTTTTGTATCAGGAGTTTTTTTTTTTTTTTTTTTTTTTTTTTATTACAACTTCAATTGCACTAGTTATTATCAGTCTGTTTAGGCTTTCTGCTTCTTCTTGATTCAGTTTTAGAGCATTATATGTTTCCAGAAACTTGTCCATTTCACCAAGGTTGTAAAATTTCTTGTTGTATAATTGTTCATAGTAATTTCTTACAATCTTTTGTATTTCTGTGTAATTTCTCCTCTGTCATTTCTGATCTTGTCTGATTAAAGGCTTGTCAATTTTGTTTATCTTTTCAAGGAACCAATTCCTGGATATATTTATCTTTTGAATTGCTCTTTTAGACTTGATGACATTTAATGCTGCTCTGATCTCAATTTTCTTCTTCTACTTGTTTTGTGCTTTGTTGTTGTTCCTCTAGTTCTTATAGCTTTAGGGTTAGGTTGTTTATTTTAGATTCTTCTGTCCTTTTTAGGTAGGCCTGTATTGCACATGGAAAAATATATTTGCCAATGATACCTTGGACAAGGGTTTGACCTCTAAAATATATGAAGAACGTATGCCACTCAGTACCAGGAAGATAGACAACCCAATTAAAAAAAAAGATGGGCAAAGGACCTGAACAGACACTTCTCGAAGAAGGACATACAAAGGGCTCATGGGCATAGAAAGGACACTTAACATCACTAGCCATTAAAGAGATGTAAATTCAAACCACAATGGGATACCAACTCACACCAGTCAGAATGACCATCCTTAACAAATCACCAAAGAACAAGTGCTGGAAAGGATGTAGAGAAAAGGGAACCCTGGTGCACTGTCGGTAGGAATGCAGACTGGTGCAGCCTCTGTGGAAAACAGTATGAAATTTCCTCAAAACTAAAAGTAGGACTGCCTTTGGATCCAGCATTTCACTGCTAGAATTATGTCTGAAGAATACTTAAACACCAGTTCAACAGATCCTATGCACCCCTATATTCATAGCAGCATTATTTATAGTAGCCAAGTGCTAGAAACAGCCTAAGTGCTCACCAGTGGATGAATGGATCAAAGAACTGTAGTACATTTACACAATGGAATACTACACAGCAGAAAGAAAGAAGGAACTCTTACCTTTTGTTACAGCATGGATGAAACTGGAAAATATGATTAGTGAAATAAGCTAGGCAGCAAAAGACAAATACCATATGATCGCACTTAGTATAGGAACCTAACAAACAAAACAAACAAATGAGCAAAATAGAACCAGAGGCATGGAAACAAGAAACAGACTGACAGTGACCACAGGGAAGCGGGGTGGAGGAGAAAGAGGAATGAAGGGGAAAGGTTTAATTAAGGAACTAGTATAAATGAACCATGGACATGGGCAACATGTGGGGGTTGACTGTGGGAGAGGGGATAGGGCTGACAGACAGGGGAGATGAATGGGGGAAATGGGACCACGGCAACTGTTAACAGAACAACAATAAATTAATTTTAAAATAGAAAAACCAAAGTTAACAACATATTCTTTACTACAACCTATGAGCCCATCTGATCATACTTCCTTCTCTGATAACATTTCTCTCCACTCTCCTTTTTACCCCATTCCAGCCACTTGTCTAATATATTAGCCTCAAGTTCATCTCAATATCTGTGTTTTTCTCTTCACATAATACTTTACCTTCACATCTTCCTTTTCTTTCTTCTATATTTACTATCTCTCCATGCATACCACCCTAAAAAAGACTTTATTTCCAGGATTATATACTTACTTAAAACATTTTTTTTGCCCATCTGCCCTGCCAGAATACTATAATAAGAGTCCCTGAGGACAAGGACTTTGCCTGTCTTATTCCCCAGTGTATTTACAGCACCTAAAAACCTTCCCAGCATGAAAAGAAATGCAAAATGCATTGGACTGAAATGAAGTTCAATGTGTTACAGCTTAGTTAGACACTTACTAAGTATTCAATATGTGTTTACTTCTGTCATGTATAAGTGAAAGTCAGATTTATGGCTAAAAGTAATCCTAAAATAAGTACAACTTCTGATGTGGAGATCTACTGTCAGCTTGCTGTTTTACACACATCTCATTTGGCTTCATAACTACCTCTTTTTTGTTTTGAGTTCAGCACAAAGATGGAAACTCTTTTTACAGGGTTGGATTCTATAGCTCTTATTGAAGTCATTAAGGGCTTCTATGGAACATTTTTAGAGTAAAGGCTGTAGGGTCAAGCCCAAGATGACTACTTTACTTGGAAAATGAGAAATGCTCTAAAATATAAATAAATAAAATGTATACTTTAAAATATCCAGAGGTAGTTATGGCTACCATATGGAAAGACTATTCTTTTAAAAGCATTGTAATTTGACTTGGGTGGTGGGCACCAATCCAATATACAGATCATATATCATAGAAATGTACCCTTGAAACCTACATTCTCATTAGCCAATGCCACATCAATAAACTTCATTTAAAAAAATAAAATAAAACATTGTGATCCCACTGAAAGCAAAACTACCTAGGTCCTTGTCCTTATTTGAATCCTAGTTTATTTCTTATAATTGCTACAGAAAAAATAAATATACAGCATATATATATATATATATATATATATATATATAAATGTCATTCAGACAACACTTATTTTATTGATGTTGTATTCATCAAACAATAAAACCTAAAAATATTATTTTCTTACCTAATATGTAAATGTTGCTCTCAACTCTTTTTAGGAAGAAAGAAATATATAAGAATTATTGCAATGTTTTATTAACTTATGTTGACAGAATAAATTTGTAACCTAGGTGGTATAAATTAATTATCTTAATGTTTTGTTTTTCATATAAAAGTGTTTTAGCTCTTAAATGTACTATGTATATACATATCATAGAAATTGGGAACAGAAACAACTTATTTTGGCAGATATTATTATATTATTGAATGCTGAATGGGTTCCAAAAACAATGGGTATTGCTGTTTAAATTACTGCCTTGATGAATTGTTCAATATCATGTAAGCCTAAAGTCAAATAACTGTTTTGTATGACATTTTTCAGTGATCGAATGACCAAAACTACATAATTATTTTCTGCAGATCAGTTAAGCCATGATTTGGGACTCTGATGAGCATGTCATGATGTAAAACTATGTAAGGTTAGTGGACCAACAGGTGTCAAAATGAGGCTATTCTACAGTGAACAAATTATAGAAAATAATTACTAGGAAAATAGCTTTTTGAAAGGTAGGCCCTGATTGGATTAAATAATTTAGTAAGAAAACTATCTCCCTTTGTCAGAAGCTAATCACTGAAATTAGCTGAAGATTAAATTCTTTAATTGATAAGCTTACTGATTATAGATGGAGCCTTTGGGTGGAAATGCCAATTTTAAGAATGTAATTAGCTTTCCTTTAGGATTCAAGTTTTTCCTTTAGGATTCATGCATTTAAAAAAAAATAAATTATATTAATAGGTAATTGTTCAGCCTTTAAGGATACACTTCAGTAAACTTTCAAAAATGTGCATATACAAATATCAAAGACCTTCATTGAGATATAGCACATTTTTATTATGCCTGGAAGGTCCTTCATGTCCTCTTCCAGCCATTCCTATCTAGTATAGGCAAACATTATTTCAGTTTTTGTTAATATAATGACTAGTTTTAAACTTTATGTAAATAAAAGAATGGTAATTTAGTTGTCTTTTAAATAAGTTTTTTTTAAAATAGAAAATAATAGATATAAAAATAGTAAGAATGTGGGGCTTATTTTAAAACACAATTGACAAATAGAATAAAAATGATACACTTTTTGCCCATTTTTGAACTTTCACTTTTTCTTTACTTGTTAAAGTATTATTATTGAACATCTAACATAAAAAAGTAATTTCTACTAGAGGGAATTAAACATAGATGCAATTTTAAAGAGATATAATTCCTATTCATTAAAGACAGATAGATTCATATATATCCAGAGTCCAAGGTAAAGGTGATCCCTATCATAAAAGAAATATAGAAAACAGGCTGAGGAAGTCCAAATAAGACTATTTATTTTCAGGAATGATTTCACAGATAATGTCATAGGTATTCCAAACCTTGAAGAAAAGATAGGATATAGAAAGTCAAAGATATAGGTGAAAATAAAGTAACAATGTTATTGTTATACATTCTAATATTCTGTTTTGAAATGACAGACATAAGGAGAAGGTTGGGTTGTGGTAAATAATTACTTTACTATAGCTCTTTTCTACAAAACCTGGCACACAGTATGTAGTTAATATTTGAGGAATAATTATCATTATATGTGTTGACCTTGACTCTTTTAAATTAAATTTACTTTATATTATTAGAATATTATAAATTATGACTAATTTTTCTATTGACTCAATCGGTGGCCAAATATACCTTCCCTTTCCCCTAATGTAGCAAACCATCCCCTTGTCTCATCATAGGCTATGATCTTCCACCAGATTCACCCTGGTAGTGGTTGGAAAAGGATTTAATGCCACTAGGGAACAATATACACAATTTAGGGAAAGAACTAAGTAATGGGGGTTACATGAAGGGCCTGCTGGCCAGCAACTCCCTTGCAGCTCATCCTGTAATCATAGGATGAACAACATGCTCATTTATTTCTTTTGAAATACTTATTAGTCACAGCCGGTGTCATTTTCCCAGGACCAAACATCTGACCAATGCTTGCTGAGGTTTAATAGAACTTTTTGGCCTCAGGGGTCACTGTAACAGGGGATTCTGTTTTTGCAGGTACTTGACACAGCCAAGGAAGGAAGCAAAGGTGAACTCTGCTTTAGCCTGCTCAGGTTCTGTGGTTACCTCTCAATAAGGAAGGAAAACTGTTAGAAGCAGTGGCAGAGCCTGGCTGACAGAGAGACCAACTGAAGCTATTGGGAGAAGTGTTTAAACTCTGTTGATTTGTTTAGTAACTCAGGCAGTCAGTTTCTCTAGGAAGTTATAAACTTGTGTGAGCCATGTGGAAGGCCTGAGACTTTCTGCTTTAATAATAATAGTAATATAAAAATGAAAGCTGAAGTTTTAAAAACTTTTTACATTCTAACGTCACATTTATCATGTATTCATGAATGTCATTTAAAAATAAACACAACTTGGAAGGGACCAAGATGGTGGAGGAATAAGTGGAGCTACACCAATTTCCTCCCAGGACCAATCTGGAATTATAACTTAATTGGGAAAAAATCATTTGGATTAACCAACAGAACACCACCTGGAAAGAAGCCTTATAACCACAAACAGAACAGAAGAGGACTCTACATCACAATGTGACTGGTGGGAATTTCAGAGAAGTGAGTGGGCTGGCTGGGCTCTCACCAGCAGCAGCAGCTGAAGGGATAGAGCTAAGGGCTCCACCTGAGAAGGGTGGACTCTAAACCCCCAGCTGGGCTTTCAATACTACAGCAACACAGCTAAGTAAAATAGCATCCAGCCGTCAAAAGCTGGAAGCTACAGGGTTTTCTAACCTGAGAGCTGCAGACAGAAAACTTACTAAAGTGACCACAAATGAAAATACATTAGCATGCACTAACCCTGGGCTCCAGCAGATGGATGACAGGGTGGATAGAGTTGCTTAATGAGAGTTTGGAGCAGTGGCATGGAGGAGCAAAATGAGGGAGAAGCCAATAAAGTCTCGGTGCTGACTCATCCCCCACACTTCAGGCAGACTATGCAATGCTGACCAGCTTCCACCTGAGGGGTCCTCGTAGCCCCACCCCCTGGAATAGATCTGACTGGCCCAGTGGTGCCTGAGCCAGTGGCTTATGACATAGTCATTGGATTACAACTGAATCACCCTGTCTTATCCAGCAGTACCTGACCCTGGTGGCTGATCACAGATCCATTGATTTACAACTGAAACAATCTGTCCCTCCCAGCAGCACCTGAGCCTGGTAGCTGATCACAGATTCATTGGATTACAGCTGAATTAATTGGCCCTTCCCAGTGGTGCTTAAGGTGACCACTGAATCACAGATTGATTGGTTTACAACAGAGCTAATCAGTCCAGCCTAGTGATACCTACACCTCACATCTGAGCACAGATCAACTGGATTAAAAACAAAAGGGCACAAAGACACTGGATCTCTGGTTGGCTCCAACAGGCTGATTAGGACCTGACTATAGAATGATTTGACATCACCAAAAGTGAATCCAGAAGTAAAGAAAGTAAACCTCTATGCAACAGAAGGTCACAACACAAAGACAAGAACTCAAAAAAGCCCAATTTAAAAAGCAAAAGCAAACATGAAGAGGCACCTAAAAATGGAAAGATTAAAACAATACATTACCAAAGGGAAAGGAGGGATCCTCAAACAGATTGCTAAATGAAATAGAGGCTAACAATCTATCAGAATGGAATTCAAAATAATGATGATAGAGAAGCTAAATTAGCTCAGTAAGCTCAAAGAAAACTACAAACAACTCCAGGGGAACTACAAATAAGTCCAGGGAAACTACAAAGAACTCCAGGGAAGCTACAAGGAACTTACTGAGAACTACATGAGCATTAAAAAGGACATAGAAACTATCAATAAGAAGCCAGGAGAAAATGAAGAATACAATTTCTAAATTGAAGTATACAGTAGAAGAAATCAACAGCAAGCTAGAGGAATCAGCGGATTCAATCAGCAAGCTGGAGGACAATGTTGAAAAATATTCCAAGACAGTGCAATAAAATTTAAAAAGACTGAAAAAGAATGAAGAGGTTTTAAGAGAGCTGCAGGACAACATAAAACACAATAACATCCATATAATTGGAATGCTAGAAGGAGAAGAAAAACAAGGGATAGAAAACCTATTTGAAAAAATAATGATAGAAAACTTCCCTAACTTGATGAATAAAAATGCCACTCAAGTTCAGGAAGCACAGAGGGTTCCAATGAGGATGAAACCAAATAGACCCACTCCAAGACACATTATAATTAAAATGGCAAATTTCAAAGACAAGGAGGGAATCCTAAAAGCATCAAGAGAGAAACAGCTAATAACATATAAGGGGGCTCCAAAAAGGTTATCAACTGATTTCTCAACAGAAATACTGCAAGCCAGAAGGGAATGGCAAAAATTATTCCAAATAATGGAAAACAAAGGCTCACAACCAAGACTCCTCTACCCAGCAAGGCTGTCATTCAAAATGGAAGATGAAATAAGGAGTTTCCAAGACAAAAGAAGGCTAAAAGAATACATCTCTACCAAACCATCATTGCAAGAAATGCTAAAGGGTCTGCTTCTAAAAGAGGAAGAAACAGAGAGAGACAGAGAGGAACACAGGCACAAAGGGAAAAACTGTCAAGGAATAAGTATCTATTAATAATAACCTTAAACATAAATGGATTAAATGTGTCAATCAAAAGACATAGGGTAGCTGAATGGATAAGAAAACATGGCCCACATATATGTAGTCTTCAAGAGACCCACCTCAGAACAAAAGATAGTCACAGACTGAAAGTGAATGGAATAAAAATCATATTTCAAGCAAATGGACATGAAAAAAGGCTGCGGTAGCAATACTTATTTTACACGAAATAGATTTTAGGATGAAGGCCATAAAAAGAGACAGAGAAGGACATTTCATAATACTTAAGGGAACAATCCATCAAGAAGATATAACCTTTTTAAACACATATACCCCACACATAGGAACACCCAAGTATATAAGGAAAATCTTGCAGGACTTCAAGAAGGATATCGATAGCAACACACTAATAGTAGGGCATTTTCATACCCCATTATAAACAATGGACAGATCTTCCACACACACAAAAAGAAAACACCAAGGATATTGCAGCATTGAACAACACTCTAGAGAAATGGTCTTAATTGATATATACAGAACTTTTCACATCAAAGAAGCAAAATGCACATTCAATTCAAATACACATGGAATTTCTCAAAGACAGACAATGTGGTATGACACAGGACAAGCCTCCACAAATATAAGAAATTTGAAATCATGCCATGCATCTTCTCAATCACAATGGCTTGAAACTAGAAACCAATCTCAAGGAAAAAATCCAAAAACAATACAATTCATGGAGACTGAATAACATGCTATTAAGTAATGAATGGGTGAATAATGAGATCAAAAAAGAAATCAGAAAGCATATGGAAACAAATGAAAATGAATTCACAATGAATGTTTTTGGTTTGTTTCCTTGAAGTTGGCTTCTAGTTTCAAGCCAATATTATTCTAATCCCTAAACCAGGTCAAGACAGAACTAAAAAACATCAATATATCTGATTAACATAGATGCTAAAATTCTCAATGAAATATTGGAAAACTGGATCCAGCCATACATTACACATCATGATCAAGTTGGATTCATCCCAGGGATGCAAGGATGGTACAACATTTGCAAATTAATAAATATAATACATCATACAAACAAAATGAAAGACAAAAACCATATGATCATATCAATAAATGCTAAAAAAGTGTTTGATACAATAAAGGCACCATTTATGATAAAAATGCTCAGCAAAATGAGAATAGAAGAAGCATACCTCAACATAATAAAAGCCATATATGAACAACCTGCCCCCAACATTATACTCAATAGGCAGAAACTAAAAGCTTTCTCCCTAAGATCAGGAACAAGACAAGGCTGTCCACTCTCTCAGCTTTCGTTCAACCTCATTTTGGAAGTTCTAGCAGTAGTGATCAGAAAAGAAAAAGGAATCAAAGGCCTCCAAATTGGAAAAGAAGTAAAACTGTTTTTTCTTTTTTTAAAGATTTTTTTTAGTCATTATTTTTAAAGAGAAGGGGAGGAAGGGAGGAAGAAAGGGAGAGAAACATCAACGCATTGTTGCCTTTCAACTGCCTCCAACTACTGACCTGGCTGGAGACTGAGCTTGCAACCTAGTTATGTGCTCTGGCTGGGAATTGAATCATTGGCCTTTGGGTTCCCAGGCTGGCACCAGTCCACTGAGTCACCAGCCAGGGCTAAAACTATTATTATTTGCAGATGACATGATAGTATATATACAAAACCCCATAAACTCCACCAAAAACTTACTCAACCCAATAAACAAATTTAGCAAAGTAGTTCGTTATAAGTCAATATTCAGAAATCACAGGCACTTTTTCATACCAACAATGAGACATCAGAGATAGCAGTCAGAAAACAAATCCCATTTACCATAGCAACAAGAAAAATACTTAGGAATAAATGTAACCAAGGAGGTAAAAGACTTATACATAAAAAGCTACAGAACACTGAAGAAATAAATGAAGGAAGATACAAATAAATGAAAGCATATGCCATCTTCATGAATGGGAAGAATTAACATCATTAAAATATCCATACTACCCCAGGCAATCTATAGATTCAATGTAATACCAATTAAAATATCAATTACATATTTCATGGATATAGAAAAAAAACTTCAGATATTTATATGGAGCCAGAAGCAACCCCAAAATAGCCACAGCCATCTTGAGAAAAAGGAACAAAGTAGGAGGAATCACAATACCAAATACAAAACTATACTACAAGGCCACTGCAATCAAAACAGTCTTGTACTGGCATAAGAACAGACATATAAAGGGTGTGCTTGATAAAGTGGCAAAATTTCAACAAAATAAACAACATACCACAAAAGTGTTATATTTTGAAATAAATTTATTCTTCTATGTAAATACATAAACTAGTCATTTTTTAATCGTTCAAAAAAGTCTACATTTGCTGCAATAATAGACTTGGCTCAAATTCAGAATCTTGAGCATGCTTTAATTAACTTTTCTTTATTCATGGACATCATCATGTTTTCAATCTTAGCTTTAACAGCCTTTTTATTGGAATGAGGTTGTTTACTAACTTCTCTCTCACAAAGGCTCCATACATAATAGTCTAAAGGATTAGCATCTGGTGGGCTAAGCAGCCAAATTTCCTTTGACCAGAATTCAGGAACATTGACACTAAAAAATTCTTGCACTTTTTTGGCATTATGTGCTGGTGCATCATCTTGTTGGAAGATAAAATGATGTTCATTTGTGACTTGCTTCATCCACGGTACAACTACTTCTCTCAAAATGTCAAGGTAAACATCAGCAGTCACCTTCAAGCCTTGTGGAAACAAATGCCGGCTCATGATATCTCCTTCATTGCTGACAACACCTAACACCATCACTGTAGCAGAATCTTTCGTTTTCATGACAATTGGAACTTCATTAAGATTCCCACAGAACCACCTGTTGTTTCTTCTATTGACTATTTGGTCCTCCTGAGAATTCTTTTCATTGAAGAAGAAAATCAGAGGGTTTTTTCCCTTTGGGATTTTTCCATTTTGTTAGCAGTTTCCTTGATTTTTCAAAGCACCTTTCCTTTGTCTACTGTGTCCTAAACTGGCTTCTTCTAAGAACATACAATCTGTATCTGATATCATCAGCAATAATCTTGTGAACTGTTGCATCCCACATCTGCAGTTCTCTTGCTGTGCAGCACATTGACTTTCCTGGGTCTTCATTGACAATCTCCTGGATTCCGTGTACAATATCTGGACTTGTGCGATCCTTGCATACTTTATGCGTTTTCCTTTTTGGTGTGGCAACATCAGGAGCTGCATCATACACTTTCTTCATGTTGTCAAATATATGTAAAGGGATGTTATTGAAGTCTGCATTTTCCTTAGCAATTTGCTTTGCATGCAGTTCAGAAATTATGATTGCTCTACACATGACAGTTGCTCTCAGAATTTAATACTTTATATCTAAACAATTATGTTAAATCATAACCTTAGAAACAGTTTTTCAAAGTTAATAAGAAGCATGTGAAACAAGAAGATGCAAATTATTACCAATTTATTACACACATCCTATAGATCAATGGAACAGAATAGAGAGCCCACAATAAACCCAGGACTCTACAGTCAATTAATATTCAACCAAGGGGGAAGTAACATAAAATGGAGTGCATATAGCCTCTTCAACAAGTGGTGTTAGGAGAACTGGACAGCAACATGCAAAAAAATAAAATTAGACCACTAACTTAACCCCATACACCAGAATAAATTCAAGATGGATTAAACATAAGCTGTGACACCATAAATGTCCTAGAGGAAAACAAGAAGTAAAATTTTAGATATCCTATGCAGAAATATTTTCACTGATACTTCACCAAGGGCAAAGGAAATAAAGGAACAAATTAACAAATGGGACTATATCAAACAGAAAAGCTTCTGCTCAGCTAAAGAAAACATCATCATATTTAAAAGGGAACCAACTGTATGAGACAACATATTTGCCAATGATGCCTCAGACAAGGGTTTGATATCCAAAATATATAAAGAACTTATGGGACTCAACACCAGGGAGACAGACAACCCAATTAAAAAATGGACAAAAGACCTGAACAGACATTTCTCTGAGAAGAACATACAAAGGGCCCATAGGCATATGAAAGAATGTTCAACATCACTAGCTGTCAGATGAAAATTAAAACCACAATAAGATACTACCTCACACCTGTCAGAGTGATCATCATCAATAAATCAATAAACAAGTGCCGGTGAGGACGTGGAGAAAAGGGAACGCTAGTGCATTGTTGGTGAAAATGCAGGCTGGTGCCACCATTCTAGAAAACAGTATCGAATTTCCTCAATAAACTAAAAATGGAACTGCCTTTTGACCCAGAGATTCCACTGCTAGGATTATACCCAAAGAATCTAAAACACCAGTTTTGAAGAACCCATGTACCCGTATGTTCATAGCAGCAATAGTTACAATAGCCAAGTGCTAGAAACAGCTGAAGTGCACTTCAGTGGATGAATAGATAAAAAAAATTGATACATTTACACACTGGAATAATACACAACAGAAAGAAAAAAGAAACTCCTACCTTTTGCAACAACATGAATGGAACCGGAAAGCATTATGCTTAGTGAAATAAGCCAGTCGGTGAAAGACAAATACCATATGATCTCACCCAATACAGGAGACTAATGAACAAAACAAACAAACAAGCAAAATAGAACCAGAGACATGGAAACAAGGAACAGGATTTCAGTGTGCAGAGGGGAAGGGGAGGGAGAGGGGGAGAAAGAGGAAAAGGAGAGGAACAATTTAGACAAGGAAGGAGCTTGGATAATCATGGACATGGGCAGCATGTGGGATTGACTGTGTGATGGGGGATGGGGAGTGTGGTGCAGGGGAGAGCAGTGTGGAAAAAAATGGTATCAACGTAATACAACAATAAAATGAAATTAAAGTACACATTTTTAAAAAATAAACACAACTTTGCCACATGCAATTGGTGAGAGGCATCTTTAGGAAACACCCTAACCTTGTATTGTTCCCTTTTACTGCTTATTCTGTGGCATAGCATCCATTTTCTAAGGTTCACCTGCTTTCTCACACCTCACTTGGGTGACCCAAGAATCTATAAATTTCAGGAAGACAGAAACTTAAAAGACTTGTCTTTTCCTAAGTGTCTATTGTAATCCTGGTTTGATAGTCAAGGCCCAGTAGATAGTAAATGTTTAATACCATTACTCAACCATATGCTTATATATACTTTTTTATTTTGATATTTTATGATAATTAAAAATTTATCAAGTTGCATGTCCTTCTATTAATGCAATCAAGCCCACTATAATCCTCTTTTCTAATTTACCTAGAGTGGTGATCCAGATGGATAATTTCAGAATTATCTTTAATCATTAGTAGTTAAAAAGTTCAATTCACTTACTTGACAAAGTATTGTATGGCTTTCTGCAGCTATACAATGTGGATAACACCAAAATGCACACCTTAGGATTTTCAAGCTGTCACAAAGTAGTTCTTTTTAGAATAAGGACTTAATAGTTAAGAGCTCATATTTATTGAGTGATTATTCCAGCTTTTGTTTTAAAACTAAGTATATTATTTCTTTTTTATAAATTTTATTTTATTGTTGTTTTATTACATTCATCCCCTTTTTCCTTCCCTCTGCCCCATTCCCCACCCAAAGGCAATCCCACTTGTTGTCCATGTCCATGGTTCTTCCATACTAGTTCCTTGACTAAACTGTTTCCCTTCTTTGCCTCCTCATTTGATCAATCAAAAATTTAAGAAGGTGCTCTCATCATCATTATGAGCAAAATGACTCACGGGAAGTTTATCATACATTTTATTCAACCAGTTATGGACTTCAGGTAGACCCAGAGCCTCAACTTCAAATAACGAGCATTGTGGTGGTTGTTCTTGTTATTTTATACTGACTGAGATATTTTAAAGGTTGTATATTTTTTGAAAGTTTATATATTTTCTTTTAAAATGGACTAGATATATCTTAAGCTATTTTTTCTTTGCTAGACTTGTTTCAGAGCCAGAAAATATTAACCATTTTGGGAACAAAGCTGAAAAAATGACTGGGGACTAATTGGAGTGTGTTATTAAAATGAGATTGACAGGCATTTATCACAATGATTCTTGGAAAGGCTGATGGGAGTGGTGAAGGAGAATCTAGGTTTTCAGAGTTTTGAGAGAAATCAATCTGTACTTTCTTCCTGGTTTTTATCTCATATCAGCAAACCTATAACCTTCCTCTATGCTTCTCTTTTTCATTTATCAAAGTTTTCAGCATGTTGGATGTATTTCTGTCTTTTTGCATCTCCATTCATCTGGTTGATACATTTTTATTGGAAATTTGAATAAATAAAAATGTTGCTCTTTAAGCTGTGAATTCAGGTGAAATGGTTGTCATTTCAGAGAATCTAGTAGATGAGTGAAATTAATTTTGTAAAAGGATCCAAAGGGCTTGGTGAAGATACCTGACATACAGTTAGGAACTAAAAGGTCAGGGTCTGTTGAATGATGTCCAGATGAGCAAGAAAGGTCCCAGAGCTGAGAAAGATGTCCTGAAATGTAGAGTCAGTGTTTCCAAGTGGAACCTCCAGAAATGAAACAACTAATAATGTCAATTTTGTTCAACTGACATGTAGCCATATACCGAGAAAATATCATTGTCACAAAGGAGGTAAGAAAAGAACTGTCTAGTGGTACTGATGAATTCAGTATTTGATGCATAAAATGGAAAGTCAGTAGAACATTTTAGGTGAAATATTTTTAAAAATTAAAGAAAATGTATAGGAGGAATTTAGGAGAGATTATAGCCACATATAATATAATGAGAGTTACTTAGGTACAAATTATACAACATAATGTCATGTGAGGGCTTATGATTGCTGAGAGAATGTAGACATCATGGGAAGGGGGTGTGGGAAGAAAACAATATATAAGAATTGAGTTTGCATTCAGACAATGTCTTTAGCTGGAATTAAGAGAAAGAAGACCAAAAAGTAAAAGTGATTAACCAAAGAAACTAATTGAATTTAAATGGCCCTTTTTGTTATCAAATATCACAACTAAACTTTCTGTTTGTTTTTGAAATATTAATAGTAACTTTTTCATTTGACCCTCACTCCTTATTTATATGACTAGTGCTGGCCATTTTGCTGAGTAATTGAATGCTTCTTCTTCTAAGGAACCAATGACTTATACACTTGTGATTTTTTTCATTTCTGATGGATTCACATACAAAATACTGTCTTGTACATCTAGTATGTACAAGACACTATGATATAGTTTGATGGTACTTTTTCCCCAGGAGAAAGCTACACAATTAGCAAAGATTAGTAAGTGTTCTAAATATATCTGTCTTCACCTGTTGTCCATAGATTATGCACAGATGGGACTACCTTAGCCCAGTTACCAGGAGAACAGAATCTGGAGAAAGGTCCTGATGTTTTATTTGGAAGCTGCAATCCCAGAGTAGGGAGACTAAAGGGAAAAGAGAGAGGGACAGTGAGGGTGCAAAAAATGTAATGTGTCACTGTTCTGCCCCTGCTTTACAACAAATCACAAGATACATCACCCATCCATCACTAGCACATGGTAGATGTTCTCACAGATACTGTGGAGGGAGGAATAAACAAAATAGGCAAAACCATCTGCCCCACTGAAACTTATGTTTATATTATCTCACCTGCTTTTGAGGTATTTTATTAACTTTACAAATTCATTTGAGGAACATCAATAGCTTCATATCACTGAAACTTTCCACCTAGCAACATACTATGTCTAAGGCCACCACCACCTTGCAACTCCAGGAAACACTATTTCCATAGGATCATCTTGCCCATTTTTCTGTGGATCAATTAGAACTGTGCTTCTTGAACGTGAACTTTAATTAGAACTGAGATTCTAATTCAGTTAATATGTGATGGGCCCTGATACTTGGCATTTCTAGTAAGCTCTCTGATAGTGTGATATGCTGGTGTGATTGACCTGCCAACCAAACATTTCAACTGGCAGATATTGCAGGGTTTGGATCTAATGGCTGTCAGGGTCAGAATCTGTTTTCCCTAGAACCTGACCAGACAGTTTCTCTCTCTTAATTACAAGCCATACTTTACTATCTTATAGTTCTGTTCCTGTTTCCAATTGGTCATGTAGTTGTCTTAGCCATAAATCTATGATCCTCTCTCTGCATTCCTAAATGGTGCTTTTTCCTGATGTGAACTGAAAGAAACATTAGCTATAATCTAGTCTAATACTCTGATTTAAAGGTGAGAAAACTAATTTTTCTAATATCATCTTCAATTTTTGGCTATTTCAGGAGAAGGGGATTACACATAGGTAATGTACATTTCAAATAAATGCAAGTTTATTTTTCTATAACTACTTATCCTCTTTCTCCAGTCTGATCCACCTGATGTCATCAAAGCTTAACTGATCATTTCCACTCAAATTCAGTTTTGCCTAGCTTTTCTGAGTCATTTCAATTGCAAACAAGTCATAATTTCTACACTCACTTTCTCCTTTAATTCATAACTGCATGGTGTGGAATATAGTCTATCCAGAAGGTATCTAGCTATGTAATATGAAAAAAGAGACATTTATTGAAGAAGATGCAGAAAACATAGTACATAGACAATGATGACTCAAGTCCCCTTCAAAGTAGGCATTTTAGACATCTTGGGACCTCACACTGTTCCCTCAGTTGCCATCAGCTACCTCATGGTATTTTTTAAAATCTCATCAATAGTCTGAAATATTGCCCCTTTCAAAGGTAATTTTAGTTTTGGAAAGAGCCACAAGTTTCAGGGCACCAAATCTGGGCTATAGGGGAAACAAGTAACCTGGATAATTGACATTTTGCCAAAACTTCTATACAAGATGTGATGTGTGCATGGGCATGCTGTCCTGATGAAGCTGCCAGTAACCAGGTCATAGCAGTGGACTTCTAAATCATCTAAATAGTTTTTGCAGAGGAATGTTCAAGCTTAACACAAAATTTGATGCAGATTTATTGCTCTACTCACTCTGTATTTTGACTGTGATAGCCACGCAGTACACATGTTCACTCAACAGCATCTACCACCCCCAATGACTAGTTTAGTGAAGTCATTATTATTCATGTATGCCCACTCCAGTCCACTCTCCTTGGCTGCCAGGTTACATTGAGATTGAGCAAACTTTACTTGTTATATTAACAATGGCTGGACTTTTTTGAACTGACCTAGTATATCATGCTCCTATTTGCTGCCTTTTTCTGTAATCTAATACTGACTACAAATTGGAAACAAACAAAAATAATAATAATAAGATGACTGAATGTAAGACATCTTCATGCAGGCACAGAATTTTAGCATTGTCATCATTAGGAACTTTTTGCTCCATTAAGAGAGCCCAAAGGCCTCAAGATTAATATTTATTTATTTAGTATTTTTAATTGGCAAATTTTGTTTTAACATTTTATTTCTAACAGCTTTATTGAGGTATAATTGAAACATAAAAAATTGCATATACTTAATGTACAGAACTTAATTAATTGGACATATGAACTGATGGTACTTTCACTATATCAGGGAGTAGACACATTCAGTGTTGTCCAGAGTTTCCTTGGGTCTCTCTTTCTCTTTTTGAACGTAAGATCTACCTTCTTAACAAATTCTGTAGTTTACAACACATTATCGTTATCCAGAGGCACAATGCTATACAGCAGATCTCAAGAGTTTATTCATTAATCATAGATGAATTTTTATACCCTTTGGATAACAACCCCCTGATCTCCCTACCCTTCAGCTCCTGGCAACCAATATTGAATTTTCTTCTATAAATTAGGCTATTTTATATTCCTCATCTATAAGGAATTAGAGTGTTGTTTCTCCTATGTTAAAGAAAAGCTTTCTTGATCCTATTTTTTCACCTAGTTCCCATTTTTATGCAGTTGAGAAAACTCAAGTGAGTTGTCTGTCTTTGTTGTCTCTACTTCATCTCCTCTTATTTTCTATTAAAAAACACTTGATTGAGATATGGTTAACATGTAAAATTCTGTTTTGAGATTGTAAATGAGATTTTTTTGGTAAATGAGATTTTAACTTATGAATACATTTTGTAAATTATGAACTGATACATAAATGCCATTACTATATTAAAAAACTATAATCATTGTATTTTCTAATATAGGACTCTATCACACCTTTTCCTGTCCCTGAACTTTCAGAATGTAGACTGCTTTATCATTCTCATTCTTCAATGTGCACAGTGTCCCTGAAAGGTAAGAAACAATAAAGAAAGGGACTCAGTCTGGACAAGCCTCCTGGATATGATGATATCACATGCAAACAGCAGTGTAGTCATGCTTCAGAATTCTGGAAACTGTGCCAACAGAATCTGGGTCATAATGTTCAGGATGTATCAGCCCTGACTTAAAGCAAAATTTACCACAGAACTTTAATATTTTCACTATTAGAAACTCCATTCTCTCATTAACAGAGTTCAAATGACTCAAGATTTTTAAAGACCTTATTAGTAATAGAAACTCAATGTTCTTTGTAAACATCTTACAAACATTGTATATGTGTGTGTGTGTGTGTGTGTGTGTGTGTGTGTGTATTTACTACAAGGTAGAAAATAACCTCTACTTTAACCTTACGTAACATATTTCCTCAGTGTCACTTCAACATGCATAAATGAGTATTAATGTACTACATATACTTAAAATGAATGTTAGGAAATTCTTAAACATTACCTTTGTGTCTTTTGGAAAGACAGATTATAAAACAAATCCAAATATTTCTGTAGGAAATTGTTCATTTTTAAATAACTAACATTTTCATAATGCAAATGTCCATGTACTAGTGTATTTCAGTTTAATAGTTCCATTAGTCACTTTTTATACATACTTTCACTGGTAATTTTATGCAACTGGACATAATTTGTGAATAAACACCCATGGTCCTGAAAAATTGCAATGCTTCTTTATTTTTTGGATAATTTGATAAATATTCATGACACTTCTTCAATAGTCCAGGTACTCTGAAAAGTGCAAGGTAAACTGGTGAAAAAGAAATGTGATTTTTGCTTTCAAAAGCTTTTATTTGAGTGGAGATATGTTATATTATGTCATCTCCATGAGGCCTGGAATTTTTCCATGTTTTGTTAACTGACATATCTAGATCAGAATAACCACTCCACATGTATTTGTTGAATAATTGCATTTTTAAAAATGGGTGTAATATAAGGTCCTGCGGAACAGTATAACAGAGAGCTTTAACTTAGTGTTGGAGTTGAGGAGCTTTTTCCATTCAAGTAAAAAAGCAAAGCTACTGTAATTAACCTTATAAAAAATTTTTTGAGGACAGTAACCAAAGGTAAGCATAGACTAGTAATGGAAAAAAGCGGTCAATACTCATCCCAGATGACCTAAGGTAACAGAGTAAGGGTTGACAGGACACTTGATCAAGTGGATAAAAAGGATTTAGTGGGAATGGAATGAGCAGCTTCTAAGCCTATGTAGAAGATTATGATTATAGAGCTTTAAGTGTCTCTCATTTGCAATAATGCTTGATTAGAGGCTTGTCTCCAGGTCCCAGCTAAAGAAACACTGATCAATGATAATGGAAACTTTTACCCCAATACATTTTGAAATACCTTAATAATTGCTTGCTTAACTAATTCTCTTCCTGCTTAGGCTTGCAAAAACCTCCTCACTGGGCCTTGTATCTAGAAAAGATTGTGGGAGAGATTATTCAAAGCACAATACATGATAGTAACCCAAAGTCTAATTCTTCTGTTTTGCAGGCAATATAGTGATTCATATTAATTATATATAGATTTCTATAATTATTTCCAACAAAACCATAATTCATGTAGACTAGAGTTATTTTGCCTATAATTTTGAGACTAAATTTGGCTTTTAGATTTTTGTTTATAAGTCAGTACTCAGTATATGAATACTGCCACTGATAGTACTCCTGGAAAAGAAAAAAACAAAAAACAAAAACTACTTTTCTATCCTTAACACTAAGTTGATCTTTCAACTTATTGCTGTTTGCTGAATACATTAGCTCACAAAGATTGTGCCTATGTCACTTTATAAATTCTCTTGAAGGGAAGAAGAGAGTAGTCAATTACACTTTCCTTGAGAAGAATGATATCTTGTCATCTCACCTCCCCTTCCTATATCAAAGAATTAAAAGCCTATTTCTTTAAATTCAATATGATGTCCATGGACCACAAAAATAGCTAAAGGTTCTGTTTGGTAGCAGAGGAGGCTTTCTAGAGCTTTAGGGTTTCAAAACTCAGCCCCTAGTCACTTCCTGAAATTAACAGTTTCAGTTAAGTTTTGTTTGGACTTCTCATAGTTGATCAGTCTTTATTAAAATTCAGAAGAAAACTGATGGTGTCACATAGCAGTAAGTATGAATGGGCCCAATCAAAAGTCAGGACTTATTGAGAAACTGAATCAGATTAACTTTAAAGACTAGATGAATCCTTCTTCATTTTCTTTTGCATCAGCATTTAAACAGGGGTCTGTAAAATTCTAATTACTGACTAGAATAACATTATCTGCATTTATCCTCTGTTAACAGATATTATTTTTGCTTATTTCAGGAGCCCTGCCAGAAATTACCTACTGTATGCTCAATTATCCACCTCCCCACAGCAACACATTATTTTAATATAAACTTTTCACTGTAGTCAGCAACTAAAGTGTATTTTCTTTAAATTGAGTTGTCATATCTTATTATAAAATATAAAAGAAAATGGCTGGAACTCTTAGGCTTAAGTAGAGTCATTTTACTGTGGTTTGGCTTCTATTTGCAGTGTATTTTCTATCCAGCAAACCTTAACATGACCATGGGAAAATAAAGAACTCTATGAAATAAACAAAACAATTCAATGAGAAATATGGACTGTGTATCAGTTGGGCTAAGCCATTTTAAAAAATTAAATGCAGATTCTCTTTAGTGCTAACCTACTGTGCTATGCAAGAAATGTAAATATGTCCTTAATATAAAGATTGATATCTACTTTAAATCAGTTTCAGGTTTCCTGTCTGATAACAAATCTCATTTACATTCTGAATACCAAATAGGGTTGAGCCAAAAATGTTTGCAAGCTATATATATATTTTTTTGTAAGTTCAATCTGAACATAGAGTGACACTCCTTAAAGGTCCTCATTGATTGTGGTTTATTATTCAATTATCTAAATGCTGAGCTCAAGAGTTAATGGGAATTCCTCATTACAATCTCACTTTGAAATCAAGAAATGTAGACTAAATATGTCAAAATCTCTCTCCCACAGTATCTTCTGAACCTCCTGATGTTATAATATTGGTTATCAAAATATCAGGCTAGATAATTAAAACAAGGATTTAAAATATAGGGTCATTTCTAGTTCTTGACAAAGTGATAAATTATAGTCTATTATCTGCTTTCCCACAATGCAGGTTAATAGCTTATTTTAAAGGAAGGTGAAATAATGCTAATGAATTATTAATCAGCATGGTTCTTGCTCCCTTTTAATTATGTTAACTTTCATCATAAGTCACAATCACAAATATGAATTCCATTAACTAACACGTACATGTTTGATTACTCAAGATATTTAAATCTTCTGTATTTCCATTATTTTTAGCTTTGAAAGTATCAACATGTAGTCTGTCTCAATAATTAGGCTTAAAATCTTATATTTCAGAAGGACTTGCTGATGACAATAATGTCACTGAGATATCCTATAACACTTGTATTTGATATTATTGTCATTTATTTAAAATCATTGTGGAATGAGCCTAATTCTTATAGCTATTACATGATTGAGCTTAGAGTTGTTTTAAGAGTACCTGGGTAAAAGAAAGAAGGCTCATTGTCAGACTGTGGAAAAAACAAATTAACATACCTTTGTTTACATTTTGACAATCAAAATATTAAGAAATATAATTTTTTCTGGTTTTGATGGGGTCCTAATTTAGAAACATTGGCTTTTAAACACAAATGGTACAGGATAGTTAGTATATATACTTAATGGAAATTGTGTCAGTAGAGTATTCTTCAATGTTTGTCAAGTTTTATTTATCTGGCAAAGTTGTATAATGTGATCTTGACTTAATGAAAAAAATCACAATGCTCTGTTTATTTACCTGTCTAGGAAGCTCTCCTGACCACTACAAATAATCTCTTATCAACTGTGGGTCTAGAATGTATTTCTGCAGTAAATTAAGCAGAGCCCCTTCCCTCTAACTTAAACATTAAGGACACATATCTTCATTCAAATATACAATAATAAATATTGCTGCATATTGGGCTGCCCCACACTTAATGGTTTAAACAGCAATCCATTTATTTGCTGACAATTCTTTGTTTAGCCAGAGATCAGCTAGGTGGATCTTGTGAATGACATGGTAACAACCGGGAGTCTACCATGAGGTTTCTGTCAGAACTCAGTGAAACCTGGTAAAAATTCCAGTTTCTCTACCTCAATACCTTTGACAAACTATTTATTTAATGTTTCTAAACTTCACCTTATTTATCTATAAAATACTACTACTACTACTACTACTACTGCTAATAATAATAATCTATTCTCTAGAGAAAGGACCTTCCAGCTCATTTTGGACAGAATGTCAAGCACAAAGTTATATTCCAAAGATATCTCTGGTTATAAGAAGAACACCCACACCTTTTTTTTTTTTTACAAATTATTACCTTGGATCTTTGGATGTGTCTAACCTACTCCAAATTCAGTGGTGGAATCAACAAATTAAGATAGGCTGCAAAAACCTTTATCTCAGCTGGTTCCTTGCAACTAGATGTTTAAATAGATCCAGGGACTCTCTGGTGATCTGCTAAACTTCCTCTCCTTGCAAGTACACATAAGTGTGTGCATCACAAGAAGTATTTTTTATGTAGAAATTTGAAGCTTTACTTCATGCTTAAGCTATGCTACATGCTTTGCTTACACTCTCAGAAATATGTTTCACTCTTTACTAAAGTCATTTCTTTATGATTAGTTTGTAATTAAAAAAATTAAATTTCATATTATTACTCCACGAGGAACTCTATTGCAGAGAGATAATCCAGGCATTCCTGGATCTCTGGTTTTAATCCTTTAATAAATAGTCCCAAATAACTCCCATAAATCCTAATACCTGCTTGGCAATGTTTTGTTAATTAGAGCCTACTCAAATTTAGATGTCATCCTCTTTTATAACTCAACTTTTAGATATTCATTATTTAAAAAATAAAAGTTATAAACATTTATATAGTGAGACATATCTTGGAGAACCATGCAATTTATACAATTTTAGTCAGCATCTAAACTAGTGATAAAGATGCAGCTGATTTGAGATTATAGCAGTAGCTAGAAACAACAAGGATTAATGTTACACAGTGAATTTTTAATTAAATTTTTATAGATATATTCAAACATTTATTGAGCCCTGCTTTATACCACACTGCAGTTTGCAAGATATGGAAAAGAAGAACACAAACTCCTCATGCAATGAATGTATTGTTTAGTACGTGGATTGGAGGCTGTGGAGAATGGCGAGTCATGGCATAGACACGTACACCAATAACAAATATGTGATGATTGCTGTGACAGCGGTAGTAGTTGCTGCTATGGAAACACAGAAGAGTCTGACTTCAGAAAGGGTGCCATGAAAGGTTTCAGAGAGTGGCCCTTTGTTCTCCTTCACTTTCACTTGACATCCACAGACACCCACTCTTCAACATACATACCTCTTCAGACCTAGTCCTTACCTGAAACTAGCACATATATTCTCAAATCTATCATCCAGTTTTCATATTGAAAACCTTCCTTAATGATTCCTATTCCAAGTACCCTAAATGATAAAGTCAAAGGTCCTTACAATGGCTTAAGGTTACTTTATGACTTGTTCTTTACTCATTTCCCAGTTTCATTTTATGTACTTCTTTCTATTTATATTTCCATAATATCACACTGCTTTTATGTTCTTCATGGTGTTGCATATACTGTTTGTCTTATATGGATTATCTTGTTACCATTGTTTGCTTGGGAAACAGACTTCTATTTCCATACTCTTCTCACACATTTTCCTCTCTAGGTGGTCTTTTCTTACCAGTTATCTTCTATTCCAAGCTCCTACCATCACATGGATAAAGTCACTTCTGCTCTGATTATCTCTGCAACGTCTCATTCTTTATCTATGAGGTGAGAGAGTTTGCCCACAAGCATTGCTCTTCTACCAGACTTTGAACTCCTGGGGAACAGTACTATCTATCCTAACTCCTATAAATTGCATGTCACAACACATTTTTAAGGGCTATGAATGAGCATACCAGTGCAAGAGATTATGTCATGGAAACAGTCATGGAGATAAGAGGCAGAATTAGAAGTGTAGAAGGAAAAAAACAAATTGGATCCTATTGCATGAAAGATGAAGGAAAGGGATAAATATAGGACATCAGTTCTCATGGGCTTGACAATGGGAAAATCCTGGTCTAATTTTTGTTAAATCCTGAGGTGTTTTTTTTTTTTTTTTCCACAACAAACTTAAAATTTTGGTCACATAATATTGTTAGACCTAATCCTCACAAAGTGAAATGGTTATTAGAACAATCATATGGGAAACTCAGGTATAAAAGTGTAACTGTTGATCACAGAGAATTGTTAGGACAATGAAAATACTCTGCATAATACTATAATAGATACATGGCATTATCCGATTACCCAAACCCACAGAATGTACAACATCAACAAAATCCCTAATGTAAACTCAGGACATTGGTGACTGTGATGTGTCAGGTTCATTAATTGTAAAAACTCAGGTGGGAGATGTTGATAATGGGAGAGGCTATATCTGCGTGGAGGGTGAGGGTATATGGGAAATCTCTGTATCTTTTGCTTAATTTTGCTGTGAGTTTAAAGCTACTGTAAGAAAAAAAATCTCTTAAAACTTGAAACTGTTTATCGTTCCAATAAAATTAGGTATTATCCTTAAATTTTAAACAAACCTCCTTATCACTAGTTCTCTCCATTTTGTTGTCATTGTTGTATGGTTGTTTGTTGTTATTCATGTTGTTCATAGTGTTTATTACTACAAGTAAAGGGAGTGATATGCCTGGGTGGCTTACAAAATTCAGTGTTATTTCTTTCTAATCCTTTTCATGAATATTATTGCTCAGTTACTTTTCCATCAACTTAGAGGAGGCAAAAGCTCAAGCCCATAAACCTTGATATTAAAGTCTAAATTTCAATTGTGCTAAGTTAGCAGGGTGTTTAAATTATGTGGTGAGATTTTTTACAAAACTTCATATAGTTCCTGCAATTTTTCAAACTGACATTCTAGATCTTCTGCTGAAAGGTAGAAATGAGAATTTAGAGAATATTCACTGACATTAAAAACTCTTTAGAGATATGAAATTACAAATATGAAAGCTTAAGCAGATATTGATGTTCAGCCCAAAATAGAATGATTGATTTTTATATGCAAATTCCATCTTTTGAACTCAGTTGAAATCTACCCTTTTGTATTGCAAGGAAACTCCTCAGAAACTTAATTTATAGGAAAAGATGGTTTCTTTGGAGGGAAACATTTCTTATAGAAACCTCCCTCAGTGAAGTGCAACTGAGTGAAACATGGAGCTTTGACCACTTGAGACTGTGATATGAAAATATCATTTTGGAGATATTTATGTCAAACTTTTAAAGAAAATAAAAATTACTATAAAGCACACCTCAATATTTTGTGAAAGTGAAAAATGCATTATATGGAGATAACACAGGGTGCCTCCCTGTAAAAAGATAAGATAAAATGCCCTGGCCTGTTTCATTTGTATAAAATGGTCCAGAATGGTTTATGTTCTCACATCAGTTCAGTCATTTAAATTCTGGCGTGCAGTTCTCATAGCAGAGCCTATATGAATCTGGAATCAGGTAACTAATCACTTGCGTTGCACTGTGCTGAAAGGGCAGGAACAGCAGCACATAAACCAGATGAAACAGCTTCATTTGTAGTTGCAGAAACAAGGGTTTTCACAGGACACAATGTGCTGGATTGTACCAATTCTTTTTTTAGATGCCATCTTCTTTGAGAAATATGCAAAAGCTTTCAAAATGAAGTTTCCTTCTTGGTATATACTAATTTTTGAGTTGTTTTCCATAAAAACTTGAAAGGAGAACAGTGTTTAATCATTTTCAGTATGATTTTATGGCCATTTTATAGTTGTCTAATCTGAGGCCAAACTGTTGCCTTTGAGTTAAAAAATAATCCAAAATAAATTCCCACAAGATTACTGGGCATTATAATGTCATCATTGCTGTATTCTTTTATATTTCAAGATGACATTCATAGAATATCTAATTATACTACGAGACATGACCATAAAGGTAGGATAATATTATGATTAAAGTGATTTGTGGTTATATTGTATTTGAATGTTTAAAATAATGTAAAATATGAATTCTTACACAGAATAAAAAGTGCACGATATATGAGTAATGTGACCAGAAAAGATCATACCATGTAATGTGTTTTTTTCTGACACCAACATATCAGTGGTGCATATTTTTTTTAGGACAATGACCATTGTATGCTTATATCCATAATAATCAAAAACAAAAAGTGAAGGAGTACACCACACCACAGAATTCCCTTAGATAGAAAATATTATAACAGTTTATTTTGAGATTTATGTTTTTAACTTGGAAAGGGGGTTCTTGAAGGTACTTTCAGGTAACCATATTAGAAAGTTATCTCTATAGTCAGATTTTGACATCTGTTAACTGGTTTTCCAGAACAGTTTTTAAAACTGGCTTCAGAGATCATTATGTAACTATATACAAGAACCAATAATGTCAGCATGCCCTCTAACAACAAATCATTGTGGTTCGATTTCAAATACTGCTGTGCATTTAATAGCTTCCTGAATGCATTGTGTTTTTGTCGCAACAATATGATTGCATTTTGGGGCACAAATTAGAAGATTAGTATTGATAGTTTTTGTGTTCGATTAAAACAATTGTATTTCTTGCTCTACATTTTCAAGCAGAATTTTTATTTTTCCTGGAAAGCTATCACATTATTAAAACAAATAATGAGAAAATGGTTTTATTGTAGAGTCTAATTCTCATGTTATTTGGTTTTTCATTATTTTTTCTGTTTCCCTCAGTCTTGACTGTCAGTCAGCCTGTATTCTCAAAAGAAGGATTTCTGAATTGAGATTTCCAAACTGAATGTGAAAAACAACCATTTAACTTAAGTAAGAATAAACATCTTTGGTATTTCAAAATTTATTTTGTGTGTGTGTAATATATATATATATATATATATATATACACACATATATCAATATGTATATTTCTTGTGAACAACTAGCAAGGTATACTACCTTTCTTACTAGTAAAGATGCACCCCTTTGTGATATAAAATGATATATTTTATCCCCACATATACTTCTGGATGTAAAACTAATTATGCTTTTTGTATAGATCTAGTATCCTAGCTTTATAGAAGATGTTCATCAAATTTTGGTCATGATTTGTGTTCACCAAACCACAGGCTCTGACATACAGAACATAGTTGATAATCACATTATGCAATGGGAATTTTTAAAAATTCAATTTTATCCATGTGAAAAAGCCTTCAAGCAATATATGCTGGGTAAGGAAAATACAGACAGCATTTCTACACTACTCTGAATGTAGTGCACCTGAATATCATAATACATGCTAATCTACTACATACATTACAAATCTAGTTATAAGAACACACTTAAGATTTTCAAAGTTAACCTCTGAAGATAACACTAAGGCCAAATACTCCATAGATTTTCATTTTTTTACATTAGCAAAAATGTCCTTGGGAAATGAAAAGTCCCGAGTTCATTTTGCATTTCCAATTGTCATATATAAACACATAAAATAGGATATGAACAGTCTGATCCATGGTGCATATGGATTACAAATATATATAAAAGCCTTAATTCTCCCAGATCCTGTTTGCTTTTAAAACATCTTCTCTTGTACACTGACTGGTAGGTTATTTAACTTTCTCTTAACCATGTAAAAGCTATAGTATTTGAAAGCTGCAGATTAGCGATGGTGGCAGCTTATTTCTTTTGGTCGTCTACAGCACCATCTTGGTTTCTTGAGGCATAAAAGAATATTATCTGTGTGATAGTTATGGCTGTAGCCATCTATACTGTTCATGATATCAGCACTCCAAGTGCTCTAAGTAGAAATTATTCAGTTGAAGGCCTTTACTATATTTTCATTAAAACTTTAATCACAAAGTACTGCATCTTTCCTGTAAAGTAAGGTTACACAAAATTCTCAGTGAGTCTTTTATATGGAAAAGCTGATCCGTGGCTGGGCTTTTGCTTTTGTTTTCTGTGGGTTGGCCTTGTTTGTGTAGATGCACTAATCTTTTGCTGAGGCACTGACCATACCCAGCCAACCTAGAAATCTGCTTAACTTTTTTACTTAATTTTCGTCACCAATAATGTGCCTTTTTGCTTGTGTGAAATGATTAGGAGTGTCTTCAATTGCTAATGCATGCAGCCTCCAATCATAATACCTTCCTTCATTCTGAACTAAGAGTGAGGAGTGGGTAGGATGTGGGGAAAAAGAGGCCGGGGTGAGTGGCCAGATAGCAAATGCCCAGCTAGTGATGCCTTACAAATGTCAGGTTAGAGAGAGACTGTATCCATCCCTATAAGATATTTTCGAGCTACAGTTGTGATTAAAATAATGGCTCATTCATATCTGCATTTCATTGGAAATGCACTGTTTAGACTCACTGAACAATTGTCAAAGATGTAGAACTAAACTTTTTCACATGACCACTGAGATAATGATAGCATTATATTACCAGGAAACTGCATGACTTGCTGATACTCTCATTTTCCACAGCAGCTTATGAAATGATCAAAATGTGTGCATGAAATGGTGGCCTGCTCTGAATTTATTTTAATACAGATGGGCTTATGCAGAGGGTGGTGTTAGACTCCCAACACAAGAGACAATGACTTTGCACAAAGCTAAATTTTACTAGCAGAGAAGATGGATATATGAGTATTAGACTTTCCATAGCTATAGGAAGGATAATCTTTCAATCAGATTAATGAGAAAATATATTGCATAGGCCCTACAGCCCTTTTTGCTTTCCAGGCTAATGCGTGATTTAAATCCCCAAAGTACATTTTCAGCATCACCAATATCCTTTGATAATAATGTCGCTTGCACAAAGACAGATAAAAATAAAACAGTCCCTCTTGATTTCCCATTTTAGATTTGAAGTATATTTTCTGTTCTTTGCTGGCAATGAAGTGAATTCTACTGAGAAGAGTCACATTTAATAAGACAAAGAGAATTTTCTAATTATGCTACCTGTCAAGATTGGAATCTATGCGATTGCAGCTGCAATTGAAGAAACAGAGAAAGCAATTGCATGTAGTACTGTGTACTTTGGTGTATGATAACACTTAGATATTGCTCAATGTAAATCAGGCAAACATACAGAAGCATGCTTTAAGGTAAACATCAAAAGGCAGGTTTTAGAATGGATATGACCATTCCCATTTCAATTTCAGTAACTTATTTTCTAAAATTTTCTAATTTATCTAATGAAAACAATGTAAACCAATGGAAAATTTTATCCAAGGACAAAATTGCATTCTGTGTTATAATAACCAGCTAACATGAACCCTTGTAAAGCCAAACACAATTGTGCAGTACATATACATAATTATGCATGATGGAGATATACTAGAGGGAAATGACTTTCAGGAAAATATATATACTAGAAAAGAAACAGATAAATTGGTTCTGAAATACAGGCATACACTTTGTTACTTTTACCTAATTTGTATTAGAGTTGTGCAGATACTAAAGAAAATCTCACTATTATTCAAATGCTTCCCTGGAAATTATCATACACTAGTCTGTGCGAGTTTCTGGGGAACAATTCCCTGTGCCCCATCAAACACTAATCTGTTTTTTTCCCCAACACTGTGATTGTTAAAACATTAGACAAGAAAAATAATTTTATGCTTTCACAGGCAACCTCATATGCTATATATATACAAACTGGCATACAATCAATTATTATAAATACTATCATCTGCTAAAAACTCAAGTACTGAGATGATAATAGTTATCATAAATAAGAATTTAATAAAATCACATTTTTAGAGATGCAATGAAAAGAAAAAATAGTTAAGCAGAATATATAATAGCAAGCCTATGGTTAGGGATTTCATTTTGAAAAAAATTAACCTTTACTCTTTAAAAAATAAATGATTGCTTCAATTAAGTTCTACAGATACATTGACAAGGTATTCAAATGTTTTCAGCTTTGCATAAATTTCAAATAGGTGTTTCTAACTACTTAAGCCATACTTTTGGTTTTACTATCCACTTTGTGAGTGTGCAGAGAGAATAGGAAATTCTCAAAACATTAAAGCATTAATTAAAAAATTAAACCCTCCAGATGCTTTTGAAAATAAGCTATTAAATATTTTCAAATGCTATCTTTCAATTATTATGGTACAACTTTCTTTTTTACAATAATAAAACCATTAGAATTATTAATAGTATATGGTTTAAAATTTACTTTATGGAACAAAGCTCTGAACATTAAAAGTTATTATTGATAGGCACTTATTCCTTGTCACTTTTCCCTTTGTACCTATGTTCCTCTCTATCTCTCTCTGTTTCTTCATCTTCTTAAAGCAGATCCTTTAGCATCCCTTGCAATGCTGGTTTGAAGGAGATGTGTTCTTTTAGCCTTTTTCTGTCTGGGAAACTCCTTATTTCACCTTCCATTTTCAATGACAGCCTTGTAATCTTGGTTGTAGGCTTTTGTTTTTATTGCTTGAAATATATATATTTTTGCCATTCCCTTCTGGCTTGTAGTGTTTCTGTTGAGAAATCAGCTAACAACAGCATTATTTACAATAGCCAAACTGCGGACAACCTAAGTGCTCATCAATGGATGAGTCCATCTAAAACTGTGCTACATTTACACAATGGAATACTATGCAGCAGAAAAAATGAAGGAACTCCCATCTTTTGCTACAGTTTGGATGGAACCGGGGAGTATTATGCTTAGTGAAATAATTCAGGAGGCAAAAGACAAATACCATATGATCTCACCTAATACAGGAACCTGTATTGACCAGAGAGAAGGAGGCAGGGAAAGAAAGGGGAAAAAAAGGGGTAGGGTCTAGTCAATTAACTAGTATCAATGATCGATGGGCATGGATAACAGGATGGGAATTACTGAGATAGAAGGGGAAGGTGGGAAAAACATGGTAGAGCAACAGAGGAAAACAGACAATTGTAATAGAACAAAAAAGGTGAAAAAATACATATTTGAAGAACAAGGAGTGAAATGTTTTCAAAATTTGACAACTATAAATACACATATCCAAGATGTCTATGCAATCTGAAATAGGATAAACACAAAGCAAACTATTTGCTAAAAACAAGTAAAAAATATGTTAAAAATACAATCATATAAAGAAGATACACAGAACTAACATCAGAAATTCATAGAGTATTTTTCAAAACTATGTAAACAAAAAATAATAAAATCCCATCTGTAAAGAGTTAAAATAAAATTTGGTAAGTATAACTTTTATAGCCAGCAAAAATCTATTAAAAAAGATGATGAGGCCCTGGCTGGTAGCACAGTGGTTAAGGCGCCGGCCTGCGAACCCAAAGGTAGCAGGTTCGATTCCCCAGCCAGGGCACATAACCAGGTTGTAAACCAGGTCTCCAGTCAGGTCTGTGGCTGGAGGCAGGTGAAAAGCAACCATACATTGATTAAAAAAAAAAAAAAAAAAAAAAAGATGATGAATTTAAGGATTGTACTACGAATAATGATTAAAAAATATATATTGCCAATGGGTATACACTACAGAAAATATTGAAGTAGTTCTTCAGGCTTAGGGAAAACTTAAACTAGATATATAATAGGACATATTCAATGATTGATGAATACCGGATAATATAAATGTAATGAAAGGAAGATGAAAAGATTCTGTTATAATAGTCCTAAAGTATGTAGGAAGTGAGGTAACATTATTTGAAACTTAACTGTCATAAACTAAAGATGTCTGATGTAATCTATGAACAACTACCAAATATAAAAATAAATAAATATGTTGCTGGTGGGAATGCTGGTGGAAATGCAGATTGGTACAGCCACTATGGAAAACAGTATGGAGTTTCCTGAAAAAACTAAAAATGGAACTGCCTTTTGATCCAGCAATTCCACCACTAGGAATATACCCAAAGAACCCTGAAACACCAATTCATAAGAACCTATGTACCTCTATGTTCAAAGCAGGGCTATTTACAATAGCCAAGTGATAGAAATAGCCTAAGTGCCCATCTGTAGATGATTGGATCAAAAAACTGTGGTACAATTGAATACTACACAGCCAAAAAAAAAAAAAAAAAAAAAAAAAAAAAAAAAAAAAAAAAAAAAAAAAAAAAAAAAAAAAAGGAGAACTCCTACCCTTTACAATAACATGGATAGGACTGGAAAGTATTATGCTTAGTGAAATAAGCTGGTCAACAAAAGACAAATACCATAAGGTGATCTCACCCATTACAGGACAATAATGAACAAAACAAACAAGCAAAACAGAACCAGATGCATTAATACAATGAATAGACCTTCAGTGGGCAGGGGGGAAGAAGGAGGAGGAGGCAAAAGAGGGGAGCAGTTTAGTCAAGGAACTAGCATGGAAGAACCATGAACATGGACAATAAGTCAGATTGACTTTGGCAGGAAGTGGGTGGGTGGGGAAGGGGACAGAGGGGAGTAAAAAGAGGATGGATGTAATACAACAATAAAATTAAAAATATATGTATATGTCAACTGAAAATGAGTGATTATATAGAAACATTAAACAAAAATTTAATTAAAAGGTGTAGTTTAAAAAAAAAGAATAAACAGCTCATGGGACAGATAAAAATAATTTATTTAGCAAACTTGAATAAATGAAAATACATCTTGTGTTCATGGATTAAAAAACAAAATTTTGGGGCCCTGGCTGGTAGCACAGTGGATAAGGTGCCAGCCTATGAACCCAAAGGTTGCTGGTTCAATTCCCAGCCAGGATGCATAACCAGGTTGCATGCCAGGTCTCCAGTCAGATCCATAGCTAGAGGCAGGTGAAAGGAAACCATACATTGGTCTTTCTCTCTCCCTCTGCCTCTCTCCCTTCCCCTCTTTCTAAAAATAATAAATAAAATCTTAAAAAAAGAAAACAATACTGTCAACAAGATGGTAATAGTACCCAAAGAGATATACAAATTAATGCAATCCCTTTCTAACCTTTAATGGATTTTTTGTTGACATGGTAGGGAAAATCCTCAAATTACATGGAATTGCAAAGGTTTCCAAATACCCAAAGCAGTATATGAAAATAACAAAGTCGGAGACTCACCCTTTCTACTTTCAAAACTTACTACCAAACTCTATCATCAAAACAGTGTGGATGAACATACAGAAAGTATCAAGCCATGTAATATGAAAATTATAGGCATTTATTGAAGAAGATACAAGACACAAGAAACACTACATAAGACAATGATGCCTCAGTCTTCTTCAAAATACCTTACAGAGTTATCTCAATAGCCCCATCTTATTTTCTTGAATCTCATTGATGGGCTGAAATCTCTACCCTTTCAAACATGACCTTAGTTTTGGGAAAAGCCACAAGGCACCAAACTGGGCTCCAGTGGGGCTGAGTCACCTAGATAAGTTGATGTGTTACTAAAAACTCTATACAAGATGTGATGCATGAATGGCTGCATTGTTGTGATGAAGCTACCAATAAACAGTTGCCCATAGCTGTGACCTCCTGAATCATCCAAGCAGTTTTGTGGAGGAATGTTCAAACTTAGCACAAAATTTGATTCAGATTTGTTGCTCTCCTTGCTCAGTTATTTTGAATGTAATAGCCACACAGTACACTGCTTGCTTAACAGCATCTAATGTCCCCACTGACTAGTACAGTGAAGTCATCATTGTTCCAACATGCACATTCTAGTCCACTCTCCTAGAGCTACATCAATGTCATGAAAACCATTCTCATTACATTAACAATGGCTGAACTTTTTTTCTGGATAGATCTCATGTGTATGAGATTTCAAAAATAAATTCATACATATGTGGCCAACTGAGTTTCAATAAGGATGTCAAGACTATTCAATAGTAAAAAGAATAAATTCTTCAACAAATTATGTGGAGATAACTGGGCATCTACATGCAAAAATAAATAAATAAAAACATGTATAAAATTAACTCAAAATGGATTAATAACTAAATATAAAATATAATACTATAAATGTTTTAGAAGGAAACATAGGGGTACATCTTAATGACCTTTGATTTGGCAATGGAATCATAGATATGGAAACAATAACATGAAAAATAGAAGGAAAAATGGATAACCTGGGTTTCATCAAATTTCAAAGCTTTTGCCATGAAAGAACATTATCAAGAGACTAAAAAATAACCTACAGAATAATAGAAAATATTTGCAATTATATCTGTAAGGGTCAAATATCCAGAATATATAAATGATTTTTACAACTTAATAAAAAGAAAAGCACCTAATTTAAAAATGGACATAGTTGAATGGATATTTCTCCAAAGAAAACATACATTGACCAAAATTAATGAAAAAATCCTCAACATACTTAGTCATTAGGGGAATGAGAATAAAACCCTAGTGAGATATTACTTTATTCCCTGTAGGGTAGTTATTTAAAATAAAAGGTGAGGCATGGGTGAGGATATGGAGAAGTTGAACTCTTATATATAGCTGATGGAAAGGTGATATGGTTCAGCCACTGTGGGAAATGGGGAGTTCCTCAAAAAGTTAACTATAGAATTACCATATAAGCACTAAATGATTCCACTATTAAGTACATGCTACAAAAAAATAAAACTAGGTTCTCAAATGAGTAAACATAAATGAATACTGGTAGCATAATCTTCACAAAAGCAATAAAGTTATAACAGAACAAATGTCAATGGAAATGACTAAAATTTTGGTACATACATACAATAGAATATTATTCCAATATAAAAAGAAATGAAACATGAATCTCTGCTACAAAGTAGATGAACCTCAAAAACACTAACGTACATCAGATAAAACAAACACTAAAGGTCACATATTATATGAACTCATTTATTTGGATTATTCAAATAAGTAAATATACTGAGACAGAACACAGATTTGTGGTTCACAAGAGCTAAAGAAGAGGTGGCAAGAAGGGGAGCAACTGTTTGATGGGCATGAAATTTCTTTTTAGGGTGATAAAATGTTCTGAAATTAGATGGAGATAGTGGCTGCATATTATTGTGAATGCACTAAATGCCCTGAATTGCTGTTTAAATGATTAGTTTCATTATGTGAATGTCACATTATTTTAAAAATTAAGGGCAAATAACATAAAGGTAGATTTACAAATATACATACATAATGACTATATTAATACAAAGAGCCTACACAAATAAATGTATGATATTTTTGGCTCTAGATAATAAAGAAAGACCCTATAGTATACAGTCCACAAAAGTTACTTTAAATAAAGACACAGGTAGGTTAAAATAAATGATTAAAAATGTACCCCTTGTAAATAAAAATCAAGATTAGGTAGCTGTATGAACATAAAAAATGTAGCCTTCAGAACAAAGAATATTACTGGGGATAAAAAAGGTCATTTCAAAATGATAACAAATATATTCATCCAAATAATATAATTAGAAGCACATAGATAAATATACAATTATAATGGGAATTTTCAACATTTGGTAGTAATGAAAAAATTGTGAGTCACAAAGATTCAGATCTGACCAAAAGAAAAGAACTCAGGGTGAGCAGATCCAAACTAAGTGTCAAGTTTTGGTGAAAAGTATCTGACTGGATTGGAAAACGCATGTCAATAATTAAAATCAGCCTGCCGAACTCCCAATTTCTCTCCTATGATTCAATTGTTCTCACTTTTATTCTTTAAAAAACTGTACATTTAAGAGAGATAATTATTTTTTATTGTTCATAGAAAAATATACAAATTCTTTTATTTTATGTACACATTCTTTTGGCTGGAGGATCTCCTTTTAGGCAATCTTGATGGACAGTTCTTTTAAAGAGTCCCCCATTATAGGATGTGGAGACTTCTTTTTTAGGAAAAGATAATATGACTCATAGAAATCTATGCTAACTTATTTACCCATCTTGTTATTCCATGACAATTGGGAAAAATCATATTAAAAATTCTCCTTTTGGACAGCTTTGGTGATCATCATCATGATGATGATCCTCATGTTCTCACTCCCCCCAGCCATTAATATATCATTTACTACCACACTTTAATGTGGTCTAATGTTTCAGTTGTGTTTATACTTGAAAAAATAAAATTTTCTACTTTTGATTTTAATTCTGACATGTAAGAGCTTAGATATTATCACTCTGGCCTTACAACAAGAAAATACTGAACTAATTGAAAATCAACAACTATACTAGCATCCATCAGAGAACTGAGTTTACTGAGAAATCCATTACACAATATGAAGAGACAGGCAAATTTAAAATCATAGCCAAGATAAACAAAGTGAGAGCACACATTCTCCACTGGAAGCATAAACTACTAGGAACACTTCAATGATAAATTTGATGCTGGAGACAATGTAGAGTAGCATAAAAGTAAGAAACTCCTTGGAGCTGCAGTTGTCATGGGGGGCTCCCCACACATAGGAGTTTTTATTCAGGAACCAGATCATTCAAGAATAAGAGGATCCTTCTGAAGGCCCAAGACAGATTTCCCATCTCCCTGTTGCTCCAGGAGACAAAGGTTAGGATCATTGTGAGACATGGCCTTCACATTTTCTATAAAATGCTTACTTCCTGAGACACCCTTCCTGAAAAGCATCATTCCTTCAGCTCCACCCTTTTGCTTTCTTGCTAATCTAAGGAAAATAATAAAATGGCTATAACACTGGAGAAACATTTGTAAATGTCACATTGCAGAGATAAAAGCCCACTAAACACTTATGTTTTCATCAAAAGATTATACAAGCTTCTCTTTCACATATAACCACACATAAACAGGGCTCTGGTATGATAACAGTGTATGTATCTGGAAAAAAAAAAAATCTTCTAAAACGAAAACTCTCCTCCAAGAGCAGGACTTTGAGAAGACAAAAGACAAAAAAGAAAAGACACCAGAATTGTAGCCTTTGTCACCTACAGTATAGTAAATATTGAATACAACCAACTCCTAACCCAGGTTAAAATAAATCCTTACCCTATAGCCTATTTAATTCAGTACCTAATACTCAATACAAAACATTCAGTTTTCAACAACAACAATAACAACAAAAATCCAAGGTATGCAAAATACAAGGAAAAAGAAAACAATCTAAGGAGACAAAATTTGAATCCTAAACAGATTCAAATATGATACAAATGATAAATTTATCAGGAAGTTTTAAATAACTATGGTTAATATATTGTTGTCCAAGGGAAAAAGTAGAAAGTATATTACAATAGATAGTAATGAAAGCAAGGAAATGCACATTTTAATAAAATGAAATGTTTAAAATAAAAATCACTGAATAAAGGATGCTTTTGATAGGCTAATCTATAAACTAGACACAAAGAAAAGTTAATGAGCTTCAGAAACTTTGGAAACAAATGTAATAAGGAAAAACATAAAGAATGAGGAAAACATAACAGGACATTCAAGAACCAAAGAGCAATTTCAAATGGTGTTACATACATGTAATCAGAAGACATATTTGAAGTAGTAATGACAGAGAACTTCTCAAAATTAAGAGCAGACACATTCAGGAAGCTCAGAGATAACCTATCAGGGTAAATACCACACATATTACACAAGACTTACCATAATCAAACTGTAGAAAACAAAAGACAATAAAAATCTTGAAAAAATTCCAAGGGAAAGAAAATACCTTTACCTCCTGAGGAATAAAGATAATAATTGCAGTGAATTTCTAGCCAGAAATCATGCAAACAAGAAGAGAAAGGATTGAAATATTTTAATAAAAAGAAAAAAGTCTCACCAATATAAAATTCTATACACAGAAAAATTATTTTAAAAAATGAAGGAAAAAAATGCTTTCTCTTACAGTCCCTAACTGAGATTTTACCATCAGATATATTAAAAGAAGTAAATGTTATAGGTCAAAACTCAGACCTGCACAAATACAGAGATTTGTATAATACTTCAATCAACAACAGAAGAATGTAAATTCTTCTCAAACTTATTTGAGGTACTCACCAAGATAGAATACATTGTGAATTATAAAATACATTTAAATAAATTTAAAAGATTGGACATCCTACAAAACCTGTTCTAAGATCATAGTGAAATTAATCCAGACATTAATAACAGAAAGATAGTTTAAAAATCCCAAAATGTTTGAAGGTTAATCTACATATTCCTAAATAACAAATGCGCCAAGGAACAAGTCTCAAGGAAAATTAAAATTTTTTTCACCTAAATGAGAGAGGAGTTACATAGGTGAAGAATAGATGATTTTTGGGTGGTAAAACTATTTTTATGAAACTGTAATATTGAATATGTGACACCATGGATTTGTCAAAAAGCCATAGAAGTTTCCATCACAAGAGTAAATCTTAATGTCTGCAATTTTTAAAAAATCATTGAGGATTTCAGAAGGTCCCATGATGGAATGAGAATGCAACAAACAATATAACTAAATTACAGATAGGTGAAAAACTCACTGAAGGTAATGGAGAAATGGGCCCTAGCCAAATTAAATTTGGAAATCAGTGAAGATTATAAAATGGAAGGTAAAATCAACTATACTAAGCATGGTACTCTTAGCCGTTAAAGTTGTTCTTTTACAGTAGCATATATTAATTATTCTGTTGCTTCTCTATATAACTACAGTAGTCACCCCTGCCCCTCACCTTATCTGAAGGAAATAAGTTTCAAGACCTAGAGCTTTGAAAGCACTGATAACACAATACCAAATTCTTATGAATATCACATTTTTCCTATACATACATACTTGTGGCAAAACTCAATTTCTAATTAGGCACAGTAAAGATTATCAACATTAACAAAGTAGAATAATTATAACAATACACTATAATAAAAGTTATGTAAATGTGGTTTCTCTCTCAAAATATTTTATTGTACTGTGCTAACCCATCTTCTTATGATGATGATGTGAGCTGATAAAATCCCAAAACTATTCCAGGATCTGTGTGACCATCCCTTACTTGCAGTAAATATCTTAGAGGGGTCACTTGTTTTAAGAACTTCCTTGTTGAAGTCCTCATAGAGGACTGAATGCTTTTGAGCACATGTTACCCTCATTAGAAACACATGTTCTATTTGTGTTTTCCACCCACAAATTTAATGCCTTTTCCATATTCACTATGCACCTATCACCCACCGTGGCCATAACTTTCGTAGTTTGAAATGCAACAGCAAAACTAGTAGGGACTTATTTTCCCTTCTCTACAATTTCATAGGTAGAAGTTGCATTCTTACGTTAAATAAATCTCAGCAAACTCAACATAGGACTTTTTTCTTTACTCATAGAACCAATAACTTTCACCTTTTCATTACTGACAAGCACTTCACGGATTCTCTTCTGTCTATCTGAATTGCCAGCATCACTAGTCTTGTAGTTTAGGATCATTATTAAGTTAAATAAGGGTGACTTGAACACAAGCCTTGAGATAGCCAACATGGATCATGGTTATTCAGAGGCTAACTGGTGGAACCTCTGGGAAAGGCCTGCATTATGTTCCAGCAGGAGGAAACACAAAGTGCAAGATTTCATCACACTACTCAGAAAGGCATGCAATTAAAACTTTTCAATTGTTTATTTCTGTAATTTTTTCACTTAGTAATTTCTGACAATGGCTAACCATGGTAACTGGAACTGTAGACTATGGAACTGCAGATAAAGGGGTTACTACTATATCAGAATTGGACAAGTCAAGGTATGTTAATAATGAGAGTCAGATTTTTCATGGTTGGATTGGGAGGTTACATATAAGCAAATGCTACAGGCTAGAATAATCCATGCTTAATGGATTAGAGTTATAGCCATCAGTATGAACTCATGTTTTGCTTAATTTGTATAGAATTGGATATGTATATAAATATTTATTGATATGTGCATATATGTATATTAGTGGATATACACACATATATTTTCTTGCACTATCATCTGAGACAGGCTAGAAGCAAGGACCCTAGGTAATAATAGCACACCTAGTAATGAGAAAACCTAGTGCCCAAATATTGTTTCTATTACCATTTTCCAACTAAAGCAATGCAGGCTTGTTGCAGAAATCCTAAAACTGGGCAGGAAACATGCAGATGAGACTGCAGCATTTGAAGCATCAGAAAACAAGTGCTACACACACACACACATACATACTCTAATGAAAATTCATCAAAGGATGTAGAAGCTAACTGAAAGAGATCTTAATGCCCAAAACTTCAGCAATTTGAACAGCAAAGCAAAAGAAATAGTATTGGACCATAACCCTAAGTATAAAATAAATACCTCTATGTCTATACTTTTATAACTACATGATTAAACAAATTAGTAAATGAGGGCAAATTTCACATGCAGAATTCAAAATACTGTATCACATATTCTGCTGTAAGAGGAAATGAAACATAATTCTCCACTCAGTCAGCGTGGGCTGGACACAGTGATTACCTTCAAAAGAGAACCATAGAGGAAAGGAGAAAAGGTAGTGATTTTACATTGAAGAAACCTGACAAACAATACCTTGGTCAGGTGGTTGATTAATAACCTGAATGGTAAGTCAGGTGAATGGTACCGTGATATAATGTTTATAGGCACATTGAAGTGATGAAAATGACTTTCTTCTAATTATAAGGGAAATATTAGACAAATCCTAATAGGGGAACATTCAACAAAATACCTTGTGAATGCTCCTCTAAACTATCAAGGGCATTGAAAAAAACAAAAGTCTGAAAAACTATCACAGGCAAGAGCTATCTGAGGAAACATGATGACAATGAAATTGTATAGAAAACAGATTCAGATAAAAACCAAGGGGATCCGAATTAAGTAAGGCTTTTATAAATAATAATATTGCTTCATTATTTCTAACAAATGTATTATAATAGTGCTAGATGGTACTAATAGAGGAGGCTTGATGGGGAATGTAGAAAATCTATTTTAGCTTCATAACCTTTCTGTAAATCTAAAATGCTTATAAAACAAATGCTTTATTTTAAAAACACACTTTTTTTTTTTTTTTTTTTTGCTGGAAAACATTTTGGTAACTGGTATCTCTTTTTAACATATCTAAAATATGGCAGATAAATGTAAGTTGAAGAAAATTGATAATATTTGTTGGAAGTCAATTCTTCATGAATGTCTATTTTTTATCTACTTTATGAAGCTGATTAGTCTTTATTTCAGATGATCTTTTCCATGATATAAGCATAATAGTTTTTGAAGATAAATTTATCTTCCTCCTAAGGAAAGTGCAGACAATTTTAATACATATTTTAAAATTTTTTGTTTTGCTGAAATTCAGGATTCTTTTGTAATGTAACCTATTGTGCACACAGGCTTTAATCTAGACCTATAAGCATTGCCCAGGTGACTTTAGGGCAAGAGAAACAGACACAAATATTCCAATGCTTGAACTGCTCGCTGGACCATGAGTAATAACATCTTTTTTTCTCTGACCCAGTGATCTGAGGTCTTTTGTCAGTCTCTCTGAAATGGTGACAGTTTAACTTGCTGGCTTTCAAGTGTAACAGATCAAAATTCTTAACAATTTTTATATATATTCAATATCAATATTGATTTGTTTTTATTTATAAGTTAATTAAATAAACTCTGTAATGATTTAATGATTTATTCTGGAATTTTCTACCAAATATATGAATTTCCTTTTTCCTTCTGCTTTGAATTTTATTTGACTTTTTATTTTTAATACTGATGAGCATTTCATCTCTATAATTACCCCCTGTAATCATCACAAAAAGTGGCATTAGACTCAGAGCACCAATATAATTTATTTTCAAAAAAATTCTTACTTGTTACATGACTAAACAGTGGTTGTTTTAACTTTCTCCCCAATATATTGTCATTGCTCCTGACACACTGGTACTATTCCAAGATATTCACTCCTCCTTTTGTTACAGTAATTCAAGGGTTAATGTTTTTTCTAGCCTAGGGTCAGGCAACAAAGGGTCAGGCCTCCCCTGTATATATGTTCAGATGGTTCAAAAGTGATAGTTTGAATTTTGAGTATTAAACCTTATATTCACATTGTATTGATCATGAATCTGAGGATCAGAAAGGAAGGTGATTTATCCAGAGTTGTATCACATACAAATTCTGAGCCCAGGGTCTAATGCAAAATTGGTTGAATCAAAAGATGTTTCCTGTCTTGTGCATCCTATGCCTTTGTTATTCTAAGAAGATATGCTCTCTTTTAGTCTTTCAAATGAGGATATGCTTTACTCATATCTGTATTTATATTCATGTCTAGAAATTTTCATTAGAAAGAAGTCTTAAGTAATAGAATAATTCTCTGTAGGCTTAGTGGCAAAAGATTCTAAGGTGTAAGGCAAAATAAATAAATCAATAAAAAGGTAGGACCTTGGAGAAAAATATAGGCAGTAAACTTTCAGATATCCTACGCAAAAATATGTTTACTGATACTTCACCAAGGGCAAAGGAAATCAAAGAACGAATCAACAAATGGGACTATATCAAATTGAAAAGTTTCTGTTCAGCTAAAGAAAATACCAGCAAAATTCAAAGGGAACCAACTGTATGGGAAAACATAATTGCCAATGA